>LJIJ01001421.1:0-45121 GCA_001718145.1 Orchesella cincta
TCAAACGCTTCCCAGGAGACCTCAGCAGAAGTCGGGCTTGTGGATCCGTCATGGCCACCATGCTCGGCGGAATTTCAAAAAACTCTCCATCAAACTCGTCAATCGGACATTTGAGAAAGTTTCCTCTCATTTCCTTCGTCAGCTCACATTTTCCAAGTCGATTTGAAGGGGGTGCGCTGGCAGTGTTCCGCCCAGAGGTTAAAAAGCTCCCAGTATTCGTCTACAGAATTGGCGCCAGGAAATCTGCACGACATTCCCACAACCGCGACCCAATTCTTCTGGAGCTCCCTTTCCACGTTGTTGCCAATGTCACTCCAGTTGGACGTTTCTTTGTTTGAATTTAGCAAAGCCAGTATTTCAGGATACAAAGTCTGCAAAGGTAAATAATCGGAATGAATCAAACAATCGGATTTAGATAATTTAAAATTTCAGTTTGTTCTCACCGTTTGCCAGAAGCCGCTGATTGGTAGCTCGCCACTAGCTTGAAGACTGCGCATCTCGTGCAACTCCAAAAACAGCAATGGCATTTCCAGTCTGATTCGTGAAACAAAGAATTAATTAGTGAGAATATCTTCAGAGAGAAACAACGGGGTTTATGGAGACTAACCCATTATAGTATGCTAAATCCGACCATGAAACGGCCACATCATTAGTAGCCTCAGAGAAATCAGGAGCAGCACTTCCAAGAACAATGTTCTCAAGGATAAATGGAATGTCAAAGAGTCTGCCCCTTTTTTGTAGCAGGTTAACTGCCTCAGAGTAGCTGCCCGGATTTGGGACTACACTAACGAGAGCCCAGTCGTTTTCTTTTTTCTTCCGCTGAAGACATCGGAGCCCTTTTTCCAATGACTCGTCAAAGCTCCAAAGCACAAGTGTCCCTGGTCGCAACACAACCAGGGAACTGAACGAGCTGAGTGCGAGGCTCTGTAGCAGCAGTAGATTATCCGTGCCTGATCCCACCATTCTGGGGCTTCAGGTATGATTATTATCTGCTGGAATATGCGCTCTAGCTGAACTCTAATAATGGAGAAGTGAGGTGAGACATCAGCCCCCAAAAAGTAACAGAAATTATTATTTTTTTACTTACACGAGTTCAGCCGAAACACTTGCTGATAGAAGTGCGACCACGAGCTCGGGGCAGCGCTTTCTTAATAGCAACCCACTCATAGAGGCAGTTGGGACGTGTTTGTCGTCAGAAATGATGACGACCCATCCCGGATTAGAACCTATGAATACGCATATAAATATAGCTTTGAGCAACTAGGATAGGAACAATTGTACTTACATAATTTATGCGTGAGTATTTTTTATTCATTTGGAGAGTAAGTAATAAACGCCGTTCCTCTTTAAAAGGTTCGTTAAAATACAATTGTTGGGTTAATGGTAGAAATTAAATATTACAAATTATGTAATATTTAAAAATCTCAATAAATGACTTGTTATATCTCAACGCTTTTAAAATCCAAAGAATATTACATTAAAAGGATTTTGAAACTGTCACATTAGGTAAAGAATAAAATTGGTGGAGTAATTAAATCACTTACCTCGCATGTCTCCGCTTGTCAACTTAAAAGCTTGAATTAAAAGGTTTGTTATGGTTGTTGTTGTGTGTCTGTGTAAGTAATTGAGAACACTGGTAAGGAGCTCCTAGCAGACTGGTTCTTATATATATCTACCAAAATGACATGAATTCATGGATAGTAGCAGTGTCCCAAAAGCAATTGGCTGCTGGAAACGTATCACGCAAGTCCACAGCTATTTCACAACATCCATTACTTGCCTAAACCATGATTTTGAAAATATTTCCACTTTTCGACCTAACCATGATAAATCGAATGTGATCAGAAACTCCACATTCTTCATATTTATGAATATGATTGAGTCATGTTTTCCACTTGCATTAAAAAATGGAAAATTAATTCCTGGCTTGGCTTAGCTCATAATTAGTCCTGAGAGTCTCACAAAAAGACGAGATTAATGAGCCATGATTAGCTCAGCGTGGGTTTTCCATTAGTACTTGAAATCCATATAACTTGAGTGTTTTAAGTGGAACCCACTGATGAAATATATTTTATTGACTTTTTATTACGAGATCAATCTCTTTCCATCCAGACGAAATATTATGATGTCAGCAAGTTCAGTTTTGTAAAGAATCGCAATTGGGCAAATTGCAATGATGGCAGACGTTGGATGAGGAAAAAACTATTCAATTTAAGAGTTTTAGACTTGGTTCTGACGTCGCTGCTGTGAATTTGGTTTTGATTATAATGAGGAACTAAATTATATTCAACATATATTGACGTACACAATAATTCTTCTTCTTCAAATCCATCTTATTTTGCAATCTTTTTTACCTTAAAACCAAGGAGGATATGGGTAGTTTTGACATGATATTTGCTGAGAAACTACGAGCTGGCAACCCGAAATTATTGCAAAATAGCAATAAGATTACGAAATAATTACCAATTAGCAAAAGTCTAGTTTTTGATTGCTTACTTATCACCAAATTTAATGGACATCCGGAACTCCACGTATTGATAAATTCGATAAATAAAATCATGCCACAAAATTTTTCCCAACCCTATATAAATTATCTTTTCGTTTTCATAAGCATGTCAGATCATAAATGGAAGCTTCCAATAATTACCTTTATCCCTTTGATTTAAAAATAAATAATAAGGAAAAATGGAATAAAATGAGCTTGATGATGTGTTCGTTCTGACTAAGTCTAACCTTCATCGATTTCTCATTCTAACCGAACCAAAATTTACAGGGGAGAAGTCTAGACCATGAATGTATAGTGATGAGTAATGCGATTATTCATGGCTTGTTATAAATGTGGGGCAAGTCAAGATTTAAGTGGCCAATTGTAGGACTTTATTTGCAGACCGAATCTGGAGAGAGCTCGTGTTATAGGTTTGGTCGTTCGGTCCTCTGTTAGGTACCATTTGCATCAATATATAACCAGTTACTAGTCATTGAAGATAAGCATGAGCTCAGATGAGTGCATTCTTACATCATGATATACTTACAAAGAGTGTGTTAATAACAAGAATGATTGACGTAGCAAATTCATGTAAATTATACTTTTTAGAATATGTGAGAAAACTATGGTAATTATCAAATCACCGATAGATTCTCATTGTCGCTTGAATCACCATACTGGCAACCTCAAAGAGAGAACAAAAAGGTTTATTATTCATCCAAGTTTATTTTTCATACATATTAAAAACGCTTCAATGGCAATCAATTAGGTGATTATGTTTGGTTCAGTTAGATTTGACGTTTATGATCAAATTTTTGATGTTCAACGCAACAGCCACGTCATTTTGAAAGATTGTCTTATGTAGATGTTTTAACTTGCGTTGATGCAAACCCAGAGACGTAGCGATATGGAGCAAGATGGACCCCCTGCTCCAGGCCACCCCCTCGGCTGAAGGGAAAGGCCGTCCAAATTTTTGAAAAGAAAATGATTCAGAATAATAGTGTAATAATGCTTGCCTCAATGTCAGAATATAATTATTTTTCCTGGCTTTTAAGAATGTTTGTAGCAACGCATAAATCCAGTCAGCATTGTATCACCTTTCAGATATTAGACACACGCACTTTTTCTGACGCCGTCTAGAATAATAACAACCTAAACCTACATGATTCACGTTTTAGGATCACTTTATGTCATGCTTTTGTTTTGCTTTTTACCAAATTCTTTAATATGAGTGACGGAATTTGGTTATTCGCAAATCTAATTGTCTTCCATCAATCGCTTGGAGCTTTCAAAATGCTTGGAGATTGCGAAGGAAAAATCATTTGCGGAAGAATAAGACTCTGGTTTTGGTTACCTTTGACGAGAAACGTGTTCCAGCCCGGTTCCGGCAAAACGATGAGCATGAAGTACCAGAGTAATTTCGAACGATTTGAATGAATTTTTCAAATGTCTAATGGAGAAGCTGATGGCGGAATTCAAGGTTCACATCTCTAAAAGAAACATCCGAAAACTTCAGTTTTCTGTGGGGAAAGTCGTTAACAAATCAGTCGATTAGGGACTTGGGAAGGCGGCACTTGATTTGGCTTTGAAATATAATCAGGATTTAGACGCAAAACTACTAGTGGATGAAATTGGGAAGCTAAAATGCTTTGTTGAACCACTCCTTGATGAGCCAAAAACTGTGGGAACCTCCAGTGCCGTTGACATTTTAGATCTCATTACGCAGTATGAAGTTGTAAATGTTTCTATTAACCGCCATACTACTCTGAGAATTTTCATAATAATGCCAGTGTCCGTTGCTGTAAAAGAGCGCTTCTTTTCAAAATTGAAACTCATTAAAAACTATTTGCGATCTAGAATGGGCCAAGAGCGACTTAGCGATTTAGCAATCCTGTCTATCAACACGACGACGAACTTTATCTTTATCATTTGCATGGGCGCACGAACCAGGGGTGCTGGGGATACGACGTACCCCCAATTTCAAAACGTCCCATATAAAACTCGGTTAATTTTTTTCAATTCATGTGATTTCTTTATAATACATATAGTTCGTACCCGAGGTACCCCCAGGCAAAATTTGGCTCCTGCGCCTATGATCATTTGACACGTTAATTCACGAGTTTCGCTTCAGCCAAATGTTGAAAAGTGGTGATTTAATTATACAACTTTATTAATAGCTAGCTAAACTTCAACTTTGCTTGCGTATGATTAAATTTATTTCAACTAATCTTTGTAATGAACGCACATATTACGTTACGTTAATAAAAATGCTTCTAATTTCGAATCAACTAATTCACTTGTTTGCTGCAAGTGAAATTCATAAACACTAAACTTAAATTTATGAAACTATGATCCAGGCCATATTGGCTGCTACGTCTCTGATCCCATACACAAAATCCTTGACAGTAGTAACGACTTGGTGTGCTTCCTCAAAATCACCAAAAAGGTCTATTAGAAGCTCTCCGGTTTCATTAATGATATCATTAAACTTGTTAGTCTCATCAACAGATTTTACCAGCGCCTGCTCCAACTCCAGTCCATCAATCACATGCAATGAAATAACTTTATTGAAGGTTGAGCCCTGTGCCATCTCCTTCTCGCTGGAAACTACATCATTAAACGTACACAAGTGTTCAGAACAGGCTCTGATAAGAGCCGTGTAAAGAAAGGACTTTCTCAGTTTGTCTGGGAGAATAATCCCTCTATAAAAACCCGCTCAAGCCCCACCGCATATTGACTGAAGCTCGGCTTCAGTTGGCAAATACATCGCGGAGCGTGGATTTCTCTGTTGTTGCTTCCACTCTTGACAGTTTTCCAGTGCTGTTGCTTCAGTAAAGCGTTTAAAAGACGAACAAGATATTTTGCGGACACCTCGCCTTTTTTCAAAATGTCATGTCGCAATTCCCGCATCACGATGCAGACGCTTGGTATAAGGCTGGAAGTTCTGATAACCCTTCCTTTCTTCCCTCCAGCACATCTGATATTGTAGACCAATAGGTTTGGGCAGTTTTGAAAGGCAAATTGTTACAGGAAACCCCGCTATCCGCATGTTCATCCAAAATTGAAAACATTTCACCGAGAATTAGAAGATACCCTAATTCAGACATTTTCCACCGTGGAAATAATGCAGCTGCCATTGCAGCCACTTGAGCCTTTTCCATAACGCGGTAATTGTCGTCACTTCATCTATCCCTCCTATCTTCATCTGATGAAAAGATTCCCACACTCTTCATCCAATCTATTGATTTTTGGCGGTGAGCTGGCAATTCCGCATATGCCATGGGAGGTAGTTCTCCCAGTTTGTAGCCAATTTTAATCTTTGCCTCAAACTCTATGGGTTTACAGATTTGGTCTTGTTGGCTCATTTTGAATTGGATGGAAAAGGGCCTGGCAGAGTATTGCTCGTTGAGGGGCGACAAGCTTCCATCTTCGGAGTACAGTTTGAAGTCAATGTTGCAGAAGGAGACGGAGCTCAACAGTTTTCGTTTATTGGTATGTTTCCCATCTTTGCAGGTTGCTCGCTCAACAATGTAAACTTTACCGTAGGTGATGTTAAGTCCGTACATTTTCTGAAAATATTCAGGAATTTCAGTATTTATTTAGACTAAAACCAGCAGTTTGTGAGTACTTTCTAAACTAACTTTTCCACTTAATTAGCAATTATCTCCAGGAGTAGAAAAGGACGAAAGTCTAACACAAAGCAGCTTCCAGTGGAATGTTTTGTGTTCTAACAGATTGTATAGATAATGTGAAGGAGGTTGTTTGCAGTCCATTTAAATATAAATATATGCAGGAAATCATAGCGATTAAATAACAACAAAAATTATGTTAAAGTAACGTAAGTAAGAACACGTACCGTGTTCATTTGTTTGATGTTTTCCTGCTCATTTTCCCCGGTAACTGAATAACAACTGTAAAACCTTACCTACGTAATCATCTTTTCCTCTTTTCGTAATTGCAATCTGTTAAGGCAATGGCCAATTGGAGAAGAGATGTCTTGACACATAAATGTTCTGTATTTTAATTTGATTATGACACATTGTTACGAAGACGCACAAATATCCTAAAAACATGAGAAACATACGAACAGTTATTGCTCAAGCAGATTTTAACCAAAATGTGATTGACTATGCAGAGAAAGTAGATATTGAAAAAGCTAACTTGATTAATCGTGAAGTGAAATAAAAATATAAAAGCAGGAAAATATGAATTACAACAAGAAGGAAAGTTGATTAAGTATTAAAAAATTATAAATTGTAATTCAGGGCAAAATGAGCAGGAAAACATAAAATAAATGAACACATGCCGATTGTTAATTTCGTATTTAATCACTAACGTTTCCTGCATACAATTTTATTAAAAGATAGAGTACAAACTTCTTCTTCGAATCATCTATACAATCTGTTTCAACACCACATATTCAGTTGAAGGCTGCTCGGTGTAAGAATTTCATTCTTCTGTATTTCTGGAGATAATTGCCACTTCTGTGCAAAGGTTAAAGAAAATTGTACTCACACAACTGATGATTTAAATAGGGATAAATATTAAAATTGCTAAATGTTTACTTTACTTGCACATATATACTTGCAAGGAAGGGGAGTCAGAACGAGGGGCCTTGGGGACTTCGCCCACCAGGTAACAAAAACTTTTGACTGAGGAAGTTTTCAGAGTCGGTTGGAGGAAGTTTTTCATGCTGGAGAAGATTCTGCAATCTAGTGTATATGATAATGTAACTGTAATCTGTAACAAATTAGTGCACTGAATTTAATAACTAAATCCAATTTACGTAAGCAACTGATCTTCAACATTTCTCAGATAAACATTTTAAAAGCTCGTATAAAAAAAGTAAATTAAGGCATGACTTGCATTGCAAATTAAGCCCGATTACGTCTGTGTAAGATTTCGAAACCGATTAGATCTTCACGTGCCATCCTTTTGTCTTTGACTAGTTTGGCTTGAAACTGTGTCACCCATCTATGAAAAACAAAAGCTTAACTATACCTAATTTTTAAGAGAAACAGAATATAGTTTTAGAATTTGTTTTTGGTCATTTGAGCTATTAAACAACAACAGCTCCTGAATCTCCCGTTGGCACAAGGAACATCTCATACTGTGGCCTAAACAACATTACACTTTACACAAGTCAAGCACATTTTCAGGTAGTTTCAGCCAGTGGGAATTAATCGTGTATCCAAATACGGAAGCAGAACAGTTACAGATTTTTTAAGGGAATGCCCATTAAATATTCAGCTTGCACGCAATCTTGCTCTAGTTTTTTAATTGATTCAATACCTTGACTACCGGTTTTCGAATAACCAGAATCATGTATTGAAGGTAATGACGATTCATCGATTGAAATACATGGAAATTGAGATGTATTTGGAGTGTAAATTCATAAAGTATCAACGTTATTCAGTTTCAGGCAGAAAAATTCAATTTATTGGAAATAAGTATTATTGAACGTCATAAAAGATTTTAACAACTTAATATACCTAAAAATAGATTTACAACGGCAAAATAGATCTAACAACATGAAAACCTCTACCAACAACAGACGAATCACTAGTGAAAGTAAGCAGCATAACATCGTTATCTTCCCATTGCTGAAATTCAACGTTTCCACACACTGTGTCTGCTACAGACCAACCGCTCACAGGAGTGAATCTGTACAACTGAACCTGGTCGTAGCAAGGAGTGTTTTCCAATGAATCGCTCATGTAGGTAACCAAGGTTTTTCTTGCTGTGCTAAAAACATTGAAGCTCGGAGGGAAACCAAATATTGTTAGCTCTAAATTTGTATACTCCAGATCGGCGTTTGCAGGATGCCGAATTTGTTGCGAACCACCACCAAGGATATAAGATTTGGAGGTGGTAGCTGCTCCTGTAGTCCCAATACGAGTGGTGTAAGACAGGCTAAACCCTCTGGAAGTTCCGACATTTTCACCAGAGTAAAAAGTTATTACAAGGCTGTGGCATGTCGACGCTACGCTCACACTTCCAGCTCGACTTCTGCGAAAGTTAGCAATAAATTTGAAAGCCATTTTTAATTTAACAATTTTTTAAAACAATTGCTTACATCGCAACGGAATTTGGAGAGCCTATTCTGTTAAAGCAGGTCGCAGTGATTCCAGTTTGCCCCGGTTGAATCTGTAATCCGATGCTTGCCACGTTGACTGTAAAAGTGGTTGCATTATTCGGCCTGATGATCCAGACGCAGCGTTCATTTGGAGCAATGAAAGTTGCATTTTTGTAACTGATTGTTGATGAGGAAGCAGTAAGTACGCCGCCGCATATATTTGTATTTAAGATGCCGGTACGGAGAATTAGTTCAGGTTCTTTATTGATTGCCGAGTTGGCAATTTTTACCCCAGTTTTGTCTTTCACCACTTTGTCAGCTAACACGGGAACTAAAACAGTTCCTATTAGAACTACGATTGTACAAAGATAGAACTTCATGATTAATGCAAGTTTTGAACTAAACTGAAGGAATGATGGGGATTAAATCGGGTTTGCAGCTTATATAGCAGCAGCTGAGTCATATATGTAATCTGTAAAATGACAAATAGGAAACTTTTTCATTTTATTAAGCAATACTGCTGATTTGCGTATAAATAACATTGTTACTTATGCAAAAGATTGCAGATTACCATGCGCTTTATCACTATTACCTGGGATAAGCACTAATCCTGTTTTGCAAACGGAAAAAACCTGCACTTCCGCGTAGAATTGTTAATGCGTTTTTCAGTGAAAACAAAAACGTTAAAAAGGGACTAGTTCAAAACCAATAGGGAAACAACTCGTGGAATAAGCCCCATTTTCCCTGTTTTTATTTGCATAAATCCAGTTATGGACCGAATTCCCAAGGCCAGTGATGCAAGGTATTAGGATTTTATGTTTCTACCTTTTCACGTTTATTTGGGTTGGGATAAGTGGTTCAAGGTTGCAGCAAGTTTTTAGCAGAACAAAACTCTGAACGATTGTAGAGGGTGAGACAGGTAAACACCTAAAGGAATAGATTCCAGCCGGAAAAGCTGAATCAATTCTAATCCATTATTTGATTTGTCTGTATTGTATTATTATTGTAGCTGTTACAGTCTCCCAGTTACACGGAAAATGAGATTTTTTACTACTTCAGGGCAGCCACACTTTTGTTTATAAAAAACCTACTTAGACTGTAGTAAAATAGAATTTGATATCCGTTGCCGTTTCAAATATACATAATCCATCAGTTTTATTACTTTTCAAAGTCCTTTTTAACACATAAACCGTTCATATATAAATTATCAACAATCCCATCTTTAAATCAGTCGAGTTCAAGATTTACAGTCAGTAACATGATGCCACCAACATCCTTCTTTGTAGTCGTTTTTACGGGATTACTTGTTCCCACTTTATCTCAAAGCGTAGTACGTCGAATAGTTCTCTACGCAGACTACCCTGTTGTTACAACTTGTGGCGGAATCCTAATTTCTAATTATTCAGCAATTGCCTACAAAACCGAGATCAATGTCAACCCAAATGAACGTTGTGTTTGGACAATTAGCACACCTAATGCCACTGGCTATTCTCTGAACGTTATTTCACTTGGCCTTACGTTACAGACGGGGCAAACTGGGATCACAGCCACCTGTGTGAGCCAATTGTCACTTACCAACGTAACGAATGTTGCAATGTGAGTAATTTTCAAGCTCTATAGTGAAACTGTATATAAAACATTGAAAAGTCTTTAATAGAAATGCTAAATGTTTTAGCAACGGAACGGGTATCGTCAGGCTGCCAACCACATGTCACAAACTCCTCATCACTTTTTACTCCGGAGCGAGGGTATTCTCTCGTGGATTTATCATCTGGTATAATGCAACTTCTGGTCGAAATAGTATTTCATCCAGCTCAAAGGACTACATCTTTTCAAGCTCTCAACAACATGTTCGCTATCCCACCAATGTAACTTCAAATTACACAAACTATGAACTTTCCACATTTGTGTTTGGAACGCCGGGCAATCTATACAACTCATCAAGAAAAACGTTGGTAATCTACGTGCGAGACAGGTTGGAGGGCACGGGTTGTTGGGATATGCTTCAGCTTTACAGATTCAGACCTGCAAGCGGTTGGACCTCCTCTGGTCAAGTTTGTGGAGGAGTAGAGTCGACACAATGGACTGATGACGATTTAATGCTTGCTACATTCAAAAGTGATGCTTCAGTTGTAAATCGGGGTTTTCATATATCTCGCACGACTGTATATAATCAGTTTGGAATGGATTTATAAAAATGGGAATAGTATCTATGCTAACATTATTTTATTTGAATTTTCAAGACGTTTACATGAAAATAAAATTTGTTGATTATCATTTGTCAGTAGTTTTCAATTTTCATTTAAGATGCCAATTACTTCATCTAATAAAGTAATCACAAAGAACCGCAACACCATTTCTACTCACGAACAATACAACGCCAATACTTTTTTAAATGATGCATTACATTTTTAATCATATAAATGTATTAATTACATTGCTTTACTCACGAACCATGACCATTTAACCATCCTAATTTTTATTTCTCAATGGCGAAATGTGTCAAAATGAGATAAATAAGGAAAAACTCTGGTGTAAAACAAATTAGGGTAAAAAAGCCTTATCAATACCAACGAAGCTATTAATCCAACAGCAAATATAATGAACAGAATGACAAACACTAAAAGCCAAAAGAATGATGACGAAGTAGGTATGTTAACGTTTTCCTCAAACGCGTATTCAGAGATGTGTTTGTAATTCTCATTAGGCACAAGCTTCCTCAACCCCATGTGTTCTACTACATTTTCCTCATCACCAGTTGGAATATCAAACGAATAACTGAGTAGAACCGACGTGTTGGTTTCTTTAGCTCAGTCATTCACTTCACTCCACTATCTCAATAAATGTTTAGCCCGCTCGTGTCCATCGGTTTGGTGTAGACAAAGCCATCCTGTTTCAAACCGGATGGTTATATCCTGCCCTATCTTTAACCTTTCTCTTGCACTATGCAAACCCACTGATTCCCGAGGGTTTTTGAACAAAACAATTATGTGAAATTCCACGGGGTAATTTGGTATAGATAGAACCTGTACGCATTCAGCTTGGATTTGAAAACTGCAAGATGAAGGACTGTGATCAATTTTCTATCAAAAGCATTAATGACAGCACACAAACCAAACATGAATGATATTCAATACTTCATTGAAGTTACTGAGATAGGCAGAAAAGCATGGTAGGGTGTTGCGAAGAATACCGTCCCAGCCTGCTTTGTCAAATAAGGTAGGTGACCTCATTTGGCACCAGAATTCTACCACATATGTTTTGTGTAGTACAGAGATATTGTAATCATTCCTTTCTTTTTCTGGAAAGCTCAAGCTGGAAGGATTGAGTTACTGAAAGCATGAAGTACCTTAAATACAAAAATTTATTAGAGTTTAAAACAAGAAAAAATTGTTACTTCAGCTCCCATAAAAATTAACTGAAGTAATGAAAATCTTTCCGGCAAGCTGATAGATTTTGAAATGAGAACAGTCACATAGTTTTTAAAATTGATCATTTTGAATGATACAAAACAGCCCATAAATTATCAAATCATCACGTTTTCTTTGTTGTCAATGCGGAGCTAGCTTGATCCCATTGGCAAAATGATCTATGACCGTCAGCCCACCCTCTCATTTGAAAAATTGAGGAAACGATTGTTGAAATTGATGTGGATGATTTACTTAAAAGCGTATCTTCATTCTTTTGAAGATGAGCTAAATTGAGTTATCTAACTACACGTACATAAACATACCATTCTTAATTTGCATTCTTTGAAATATGAGTACACACATATGTTGTAATTCATTGAAGCTTCATCATAAGATGAAAAGAAAATCATAATGTTTGACATTTTGCACCGCCATTGTTTAAAGCTTCATCAAAGTCAGTTTGACGTAGGAAAATAATGAACGAGGTTTCTTGAGTAACACACAATGATGGTAAGCTGTCAGTGATGTAATAATCTAAACGTCTATATTACGCGTCTTAAAATATACATCGTTGAGAGATTGACAACTTTTGACATGGTGGTTGCCGTACAAAACGTACTTCAATTGAACAATATCTTTGAGGAAAAATAAGATGGAGTGAGAGTACGGAATAATGAATAAGTGTGGCTCGTTAAAAATATTTTTACGGATTTTTAAAGTAACTTTTTAAATCTTTTTTATTTTGCTCGTGTTATTCGAAAATTATATTGATTGTTTAATTTTGTATAAAAATCTTTCATTCACAATCAGTCTTCAATGATGAGAAACACAACAGTGTATTTTGTATTGTCGTTTTGCAAAAACTGAATTCAAATAATTTATTTCCGGTTTTAGCGCATTTCGTACAACATAACGATGATGATGATTATTATTAACATTAACCTGATCAACCTGATTATCAACCTTATCTCGTGACGTACCGAGCGAGCTTCCCCCTCTACGGGTGCGGTGGGGGTATTTCACGCCCAATCCAATCTCCTATGATGAGGTGCCTGGTGACAGTCTTACCACTATTTGGTAAATGTAGCCTTTCTTCGTTGTACTTCTAATTGTTGTTAATTTGAAATGTCTTAAATGATTTTTTTTTGTCATGAAAGTTAATTTTTAAAATCTAACTATGTATCATGTCTTGTTTTAAATTTTAATCTGTAGCTCTCGTAGGATATGGGTTTCTGCATCATGTATCATGTTTGTGTCAAGAAATTTGCAATAATCTCCTAATAATAATAAATTAAAAATTACAATGCATTCTGATGATGAATGAAACAGAAATGGTTGATTTTATGCTTACGATAGGAGATCCTGACAGAAATGTTGTAAGGAATGAGAACAATTGTACATTTTAATTTGAGCAATACGATGACTACCTCCTTCTGTGAATGACATGACTGGCTTTTGTTCTCATGTCAAAGTTGTAATACCATGATGGTGATCTGATAATAATAACATGATGATAAAAGGCACAAGTCTGCCTTCATGCATAATGAATTTGCCTACCTCATTTGACAAACTATAGTTGGCTAGCAAGTGTCATTTCAGCCGAAGAAATGAGAGAATTGAAATTAAGAGCTAGGGCAAACTGAAAATCTTTTATATATCTGCACTCAAAACATAATAATGCGTGTAATTAATGCGTTTCTGAGACATTTAGGAGATACGACAATATATTTGATGATATAGCTCCTTTTTAGTGTGGTACAAATACTGTATATCAAATAACATGTGCCTAGACGTGGTTGCTTGATAATTACTTAATTTATATTCAGTGCATTTAAATGCCTGTGAAGAACGGGCTATGAATGCAGAAGAATGAAATGTAGTGCAATCTCTACTTCAAATAGGGAAGGCTTTGATGTTTTGAAAGCCATTTATTGTTAAATTGAATCAAGACAAGTACTTCAATCAAGCGTAGATTTACGTTCTGAATGGTTCAGCAATTATTTTATTCCAGCCAGCAATGCGAAACTGCATTATTCAGTCTTATACGATATCGGAAGTAGCAGGTTGCATTCTCTGCAGTATTTATGTCGCTTTACAAATATATTCGCATTGTATTTTATCTTACATTGATTACGGTTTGACTTTTGTTTATCAGCATAAAACGGCGTAACTGAATGTTTTGCAAAAGTAGCTGTACGTAACAAGCTTGTGTATGCTTTTATTTTTATTATCGTGCCATCAATCCGATAGTTTCTGAAGTTGAATGTGAAACATACTCACTAGATCTTCCCAATCTATCTTTAATTTCTTTGCTCAAAATCAAATATACTCTTATGCATTAATACGCCAGATGTAGCTTAATTTCTACCACACAAAACGCATTTGAGTGACGTTGGAATTCAAAAACGAGTTGTGAAGCAAGTTACCAAAATGTGACATTTGCAACACGTGCCATTTTCAATATAAAAAACAATCAAAGTCAAAATAGTTACCCATCCGACCACCTTATGTGTCCACCTGTCAGAAAAAGTTACTCTGTAAGATCGGTTGATACAGCTTCCACTCTATATTACTGATAACTCAGTATTTTAGTAAATTTAATGGGGTCTGGGTCATTTCCTCCCATGGCCCTTTCCCCCCACGGGTCATTTTCCTCACATGGCCCTTTCCTCACAGCGAGTTTTCCTCCCAGGCCAGTTTCCTCACAAGGCCTTTTCCTCCCAGGTCAGTTTCCTCCCTAGGCTTTTTCCTCACATAGGATATTTGCTCCCCAAGCTTTTTGAAAAGAGAGGCACTCCGTTTACATAAGTATAATTATATATAATAAGTTATATTTTTTGTTGCCTACTTACCTTGCGTTGCATATCCTATTATTCTAAACTTTGAACTTATCATTTGGACAAATTACACATTTTGAATCTACATGCTGACTGTCTCGACCGAACTGGATTTTTGTAAATTAAAAAACAGTCATTTACTGTCAAAGGACACCAGAGATATAATGCATTGGTTTATAGATATGCTAGAAATGCATAGATATTTAAGTCAAAATTAGCGCAAATGGTTATTTCGCTATTACCTTTACTATTATTCTCTAGTGCTCTTTGATAAAAACGTGATCATTTATTTTATTTTCACGAGACTCACCTAAATGCGTTTCAGCAATGTGGCTTCACAATTAGCAGATGCAATCATAGACTACATTAATAACCCGAAAAAGAGAAATTCAATGTAAATGAATGTCTGAATGATTTTTTAATGTTAAGATTATTGTCTGATAGGATATGCGAAGCAAAATAAACACCAACAAAATACCATTATAACTTATTGGTATGCAAACATAGGACCCACGAACGAACATTGATATATTTTTGAGATCTGAAATTAGTCTGATTACATTTCTCAGAAAATATTATCCGAGATACAATGATTTGCAGTCATAAATTGGCGTGTGTGAATTTTGAGAATTTGTTCAAACTTCCCTTAATAAATTCAATTTTAAGAAAAGTTTGCCGTCATGCAACATGGTGCGTCTTTTCAAAAAGCTTGGGGAGCAAATATCCTATGTGAGGAAAAAGCCTAGGGAGGAAACTGACTTGGGAGGAAACGGCCTTGTGAGGAAACTGGCCTGGGAGGAAAACTCGCTGTGAGGAAAGGGCCATGTGAGGAAAATGACCCGTGTGAGGAAAGGGCCGTGTGAGGAAATGGCCGGATACCAATTTAATGTACAATGGAAAAATGAAGATATGATATGAAGAAGAGGTGATCTTACCTAGGCATTTCAATCACCTATAATACACACGTCCACTTTGTACGTCATCCTTTGACAGCTTGAATAATTATGCTCATAAATAAAATTTGCATTGATCTTCACTTTATGCTCATTTTCATCATCTGATCAGTAATGATATCTCATCATCTATAGTTGGCAGCGGAGTACATCATACAAATCCGCAGTTGTAAATTTTATATCCTTCCAATTTATATTGTACAATTACAGGTGGCCATAATTATAATCGCAGTTGTTATAATTTGCAATGATGATTTGGTTAATCTGCAAAGCCACATAATTCTAATAAAATAATATTCCAGACTGCAATGTGCTGCAAAGCAGATCATCATAATTTATGAATTTTGAGTTTGGTATGTTCAAGAAGGATGATCATTTGATTGCATCAGAAAAGGATTTCCGTATAATATTACTCATGTAAGCTCCATAAACACGAGCGCTCATTGTTTTGTAGCTCCTGCAAAAACTCAAATGCTCATAATTCCGGGTTTAAAAAAATATGTAATTTGAAAAATATCAATTCCCCAAAGGCCGTCATCGGATCTTTATCTCTAATATTTTTTCGAATAAGTTAAAAATTCAAGGTATTTTACTTACTTCAAATAAGAACGTTACTCCGCTGAATACCTGTAGGTACTCAACCCAGATATTTGAGATATAAATTGTAAAATCATAATTAAGGGTTGCGTGTTTACGATCCCAATCTAGCGACATAAACTGCAAGATGTGATTTCTTTTAGAACCAAAAGTATACTTTTATCTCATCGATGAACTCAATTTATTAATCCATTAATCTCCTATATCTTCTCTTTGATACAAAATGCATCCGGCATTTATCACCACAAGTAGCTGTTTGCGTCAAAGATTACCATTTGAAACTCTAAATTTATGCTCGCAATTTGAGAGCAATGCCCCGCTAGGATGAGTCCGATAAATTATTGAAAAAACGTGGGCATGAAAAAAAGATTGTCGGATGCCGTAATGCTGCACTTTTGGGCTGCAACTTTGTTTACAGATCCTTCATCTTTATACAAAAGCAAAAGTGCAAACATGCATTCAAAATGCACTACAGTTTTATAGGTCAGTGCACCAGGCTTTTTTGTTTGCAGTTGCATAACGTAAGTATAATGTACAACTGCAACAAATTGATGCACTGAATTTAATAACAAAATGTAATCTGCGTGAGCAACTGATCATCATCATTTCTCAGCTTTAATCTTTTAAGTTGCATAAATATTAAAATTCATGTACATATACATTTTTAAATTCATTTTTCTTGCATGACATGCATTAAAAACTCAAACCAATCTTTGGATTTTAAATTTGAAACTGTAGTAGTTTTCGCGTGCCATCCTAATGTCGCTCATTAGACTCGCTTGAAATTGTGTCAGGCCAGCTACAAAAACCGAAGCCTTACACTACCCACTTTTCTAGAGAAATAGCATGTAGTTTTAGAATTCTATTGCATCGATCATTTTAAGGTAGTAAACAACTACGGCGCTTGGTTCTTCCGTTGGAGGAAGGTACCACAAGGAAGGTCTCATCTCATTGTCTTACGTCAACATCATTAGTTCCTCCAACTTTCAATGGATCTGTTTTGCTCTTACTAATTTGGACTATAATCATCTTGTTTTTCTTACAAACAATGTAAATACATTATGAAGTGGTTTCAGCCTGTGGGGATTAGTCGTTTACAAAAATACGGAAGCCAAACAAGAGCAATGGAATTTGGTAATTGTTTAAAAGTTTGAAATAATACTCTTTAAATGAATCACTTATGCACAGAATTGCTCTTGATAGTTTATCAATCCCCCTCAACTCTCATTTGAATCACAAAAATGATTTATTGAAGGTGATGATGATGATGATGATTCGCCTTTGCACTACTAGATTCAAAAAGTAAGTCATAATTATGATGTGAAGGAATTGAACTAACCACAAATTGAGATGTTTTTGTGTTGTAAATCTATAAAAATGTCAGGAAAGCTACAAGCGTCGTGACTTGTTGTTTTTGCAATGGCAGTCACTTGTATCAACTGAAATATTATCACTGGTGTGCCTGCTAATTTGTAGAACGGCACTTGTTTCAGGTATTCGGTCATTCGTAG
Organism: Orchesella cincta; assembly: GCA_001718145.1. NCBI lineage: Eukaryota > Metazoa > Arthropoda > Collembola > Entomobryomorpha > Orchesellidae > Orchesella > Orchesella cincta. The sequence continues at coordinate 17,870 of LJIJ01001421.1, forward strand.
CACTCCGCATATCTTACATGTTATGTTAAATTTTGGCAGTGCTGTTTTGCAAAAACTATCGTTATTACATTCATATTTTTCCTTTTCTTTCAAACACAATAATTTTCGGGTGACTGAACATTAGGATAGTATTAAAATTGTCGGAAAATATCCACCAATGTAACATGACTTACATTTAAGAGATCATCTGAGCATTATTTTTATGAATAATTGGTGAAGTATCAGCATCAGCTTTAATTTTTGTATCCTTCGTGGACTTGGTTTCAACTTATCTGATTGATTTCCATTTCAAGCTTGAGTAAAAATCTATGTGCATGTCTGACCAAAGATGATCAGTTCAGCATTTCAAGTTACAAACTATTCATTATATGTGGAAGTATTTAGGGTGTGATAATTATTCCCGTGATAACCATCAATTATCATCCACGTGCCGAAAAAACTCACAATCTAATGAGCGACGCAAGCTTTTTATATTGGACTCGTGTGATTTTGGCACATTCGTGAAAAAACATTTTTGTGTTGATCTTTGAAATATTTAGCTGATCAAAACTTTAAGTAAACCCAAAAATAAAGAAATTATAATCTAATTTATCGCTTTCAGTATGATGCTAAAAAGTCAATTTCTGAATATCGATTGAATCACTACATAAAATCATTATACAGTACGAAACTGGCCCATGAAAGCTTGCATCTCACCGTTCAAAATTGTAATACTGGAACACCTTAAAAATTGATGATTATGATTCCTAGAAAATTCCTAAAAAAATATCATACATTTCTCGATATCAATATTTCAAGAGAGCACCTTTACAAGCAATTTCAATTTCTCAAAAAAATTCACATGAAAGATTATGCGTGCTAACATTTTATGTTGGTTTTAACTGTTTTTATTAGATAAATAAACGGATATTGTTTGAAGATAAAATTACAGAAAAAAAATAATTGGTAACATTTATGAAAAATACTTATATTAATTTCAAATAAAATCAACAACTTAATATCCGGCAGTAACCACAAACAAATACAAAAGCTACAATTTTTTGCATGAACTGACAAATGGCAACAGCTACACATTGTTTCAGCACAAGAATTCAGAATTACATCTCCTTACTTGAATCGCTCCATGGTACATTCAACACATAATTTGTGGTGCCTTGCACTGCAGTTCTTCCTTATGTTTTACAATTTCAAGATTCAATAAGTAGGATAATGAAATATGATACAATAAATCGCAAACACGTTTCAGAATCTTGCTCTTCAAACAAGTTGTTTGTTTATCTTGAACACCACGTTCAATAGGAAGGATGTGCATGACTGAGAATGGGCAAACTAAACACAGATACAATGTATGACTAGTTGTGTTGAAAAGAAACGATGTTGCAGAAGTTGTGGTTGGCTACTCATCGCAATTAGCATCTAAATAGTTTTTTACACCTTGAATTAGATTATTACTGTGCGTCTGTCAGCGACGTGAAGATAAGAATTGAGACAATTTATCGCTAGTAAAATCAATATCACATTAGTTTCATGCACTTCTAGAATAAATACCTAGAACTTGACGTAATTATTTTTTAGATGTCTCGTGTCAATCAAAGGGTACCCTTAATATAAAATGTAATTTATTTTCAACATCGCATTACAGTTTAGAACCAATCATCAGTATCGTCATCAGTTCAAGGGTTACGTCCTACCTAAATATTATATTCGACCAAACCCATTCTCAAGTTATTATAATATTGTTTTTAGTATTGTTCAACAACTCATTATAATTATCAGGGGTTGATTGTAACACCTCAAAAGCACACAAATTGCTATTTAATTGTGGTAACTTGTTAGGTACTAGAACGGGGTTATCATCAGCACTCAAAAATTAAATATTTGTAAATAATTATTAAACTGTATTTTAGGCTTGCAAAATATTGGCACTTTTAGGAAGGTGCAGACACGTAAACCACAGAGACATTCATGCCTAAAGAAGTCAGTAGCCTTTGCCAAGGTAATCAACGAAAGGTCCACTTGATACACATTAGTGTCTGCAAGCCAATGCTCATTTTCGTCATCCGGCCATCAATCTGATTTCATCTCTGGCTTTTTTATTACAACCAAACACTCAATTCTACAAGAAGTACATTATCTTATCGATCCAATCCATCTTTTATACTTCATTTAATGATAACAGCGAAAAAATGCATGTTTGATCGACGATTATAATTACAGGTGTTTGCATTGCAGTTTTTACTTAAGTAATTATTATATTAGTACCCAAATATTTTGTTTGTGAGCAATCATACGGAAATTTGACAGGTCTATGAAATTAAAGTAAAGTGGAGTTTTGTCTGGCTTCCACCCACATTTCTTCATTGTGCATTATGTAACGGACTTCTCAATCCAGTCCCACTTTTGTTATCACTTCAGCGTCAATCACCTTAAGTAAAGTGTAGGTTGCACTCAAGAGAATGAATGAATGACGTGATGATGATAGTGTGGAACTGGTTTCCTTTCCGTTTTGTCACTTGTGATGCAGCTCATCTACCAATCTTCCTTTTAAAATGCTTTGTCATTGGGATTTTCTTAAACGTTTGGAGTGAAGTAATAATATTCACCACTAAATTGTTAGAGATGACACACCTAGACCATTTTGAATTTTTTTGAAATGTTTCAATATATTTGAGTAATAAATTTATCCGATTGGAATCATTATCATGTCAAGTCATTCTGACGACGTTTTCCTTGTAAGGTTTATCTTGGATTCATAACTTTCAATTTCAACATATCTTTGATTTACATTTGATTATAGGTTGAGTAAAAATGGAACTTTTCCTTAAAAACAATAGGTGTGGGTGAAGTGAGGCTTCTTCCGCATAGTTTGCTTCTCGGATCTTCAATTTTTCAATAAATTTCCCAAATATTGCGCACCTCTCACAGACTAGACAGCTTTTGTACGCAATATTGAACTGCTGAAAAGAATAACTATTCCGTCATTTTCACTCTTAATGTCAAAAGCTGATATTTTGTAATCATAAGCTTCATCTGAAAAAATGAAGACATATAATAAGTTCTCCGTATAACATCGTCAACATGCTTAGTTTTTAGAATTTTTTCTCGCTCTCAATCCCAAGTTCTAATTTTGCACAGTAAACGTATCAGAATGGCTTGGATTTGTGGAATTTGCTCACTTAACCTTAATTTTGACCACTAATAATTTTTTAATTTCAATCAATTGATACAAATTACTTCGCTGTAGGGGAAGGTCAAGAATTGGTCTTAAATAATAGTAATGGTGGTAATACCACTGGTAAATTCATTAACGTTCCATTTAAACATTGTTCACAGCTCATTTTGATAACTATCTCTCAACGAGGTTTCATTTTATTATCTGCCATTCCTTTCTCAATGAATAGAACACAAATACATTGTCTGCATGTGCAACGGTGCAAAAGCAGTTAATTCAACAATGTATTGAATGGATTCCTACTCGCGGAGAGTAATGGCAATTACTTGTAATAAAATACAAATTTTGAGTTTGACTAGACACGCTACAAGTACCATTATAATGTTTATTAATGCAATTGCAAATTTGCAAAGTGGAGGATGATGAGTCACACGAAGCCGATCACGAGCCTAGAATTTATGAAGTGGTTGCGTGTGTCGCATGTCGCGTCAATGACTTGGTACATGATACCACTCTGATTTTGACGTAATAGTTGGGTGCATAGTATTCACAAGTTTTTTTTTGCTTCTGGTATGATTCACTTTATTTACCGTAATTTTTACTGCAGGTACGAAGGATTTAGGTGCATCACGAAAGCAAAAGTACAACACGGAGAGATGTGGGTCAACAACATGCATCTTGTTGCATGCGATCCCACTTCAAAGTTATGCACTCACTTGCACTAAATTGGCATGCTGCCTTTGAAAGTCAGTAATGCAAACATGTTGATTCTTTGCGTTGTATTCTATTCAAACATGAAAATACATAATAAAAAGCTTCGAGTATTTGTACTGCATAGGTTTTACAATCCGACCCGCATAGTTAACTTGTACCGAGTACTTTTTATGAGATTTTAAATTATTGGTTTCGTTTGTGTTTTCGCAATAAATAAATTTGAGTGATTTAAAAAAAATCCTGGAATTGAAATGTTGACAACTTTTTAAAGGTAAACTTATTGATTACCAAAATTAACACTAATTTGTTTTCTTGCTTGCGTCAACCCAATTAAATAGTACGGAGGCAGGTAGTTCTCATAGGTACTTCTAACACTAACATTTGATGAGCATTTCACTTCAAGGAAGGAAGGGAAATTTTCTTATGATTTGGTTAATTTTGGTCGTTCCTAGAAGGGTACTTTTCAGATCATTTTTAAAAATCAATATCTAACATCTACAAAATGATATTGATTGCGTATTGACCTATGACCAAATCTCCAATTTGGATCGCGACGGAAGCCAATTCTGACAGCTAATGATTCACTTACCAATACCTCTCGTTTTCAATCAGAATAATCATGATGGTTAGATAAATTGAGTAAATTGGATGCCAATAGAAAAATCATTTTTCATAAAAATTGCAAAAACACGATAGGTAACAAATTGTGCGAAAACATGCAAGAATGTGAGAACTCATAAATATATGATAGTATGTCATTCTTTTTATATGCATTGTTTGAATTGCGAGACAGCTCGACCTGTTGAACTTGCCTTCTCCTTGAAAGACGCCGATATCAATTTTCTTTTAATTACTATTCATTTTAAAAGCATCTGTTGCATTTTTAAAAAGATCTTGTTTATTAGCCCTAATGATCTGTAAAATGTCTTTCTTCCTATTTAATTTGATTTAGCCTACATAATATGCAAAACAACATGGGTGGGTTGGCCGAAATGTGACATTGCACATTAATTAATTGTTCTAATGACGGTTGCACTACCCAAACTGGTGTATCGATTACGCTAAATGGTGGGGTAACATGATAAACTAAATTAAATGGGAGTTGCCTGAATTTTGCAAAAGATTGACGTCAATTCATACTTGATTAAAGAGACGAAAACTCATTAAAACTACCATGGTTGCAGACACACATTACAGACATTTATCTGCATATAAATTATATTTTTGTAAAAGAAACAAACGATAAGGTTATCACTTGCATGCTTGAGCGGCAGAAATATTCTACTTGACTTGATACACAAACAAACTTACACGTGCATAAAGACTGAATGCATCCCACAGACCAAAAATAACACTCATGTTTTCATCATCCGGTCATCACATCAATAAGCCAAGTCATTGATGTAATCAGTCACTTGTATAATATAAGTTTTATCTAATCATCCAATCCATCTCGTAGCTCATTAAGAGTGTGTTACTAATTTTGCTTACAAAAGGATTTATTTTGTGCAAATGTTACTTGCTATAAAAATTACCTAAGCCAAAATTATGTCCACAAAATACCAACCAGATACTTCATATTTTGCAAAAAAAATGATCGTAAAAACACGGAAAATCCGGCTGCAGATATTGTAAAAGTGCATGTATTTATTTGTGGTTAACAAAACGATGATGATGATGATTTATTCCTCGCAGAAAACCTGTTTGGATACATAGAATTTCAGAATCAAGCAACTATGCATGCAGATGCAGACCAATAAAACCTGAATGATGTCTGCTTTGCATGAACAAAAATAGCCTGCATTTTTTTCTCACATCGTTATTTTAAAACATGTGCAATTCTTATTATAAATAAACATAAATCAGAAGTGCAGCCAGGAAATGTGGGTCACTATCCATTGCACCGTAATGTATGTAATGAGGTCTTTGTTAGGATTGGAGATGAACTCACCCTTGCAGAATGCAAATCAAAAGTGCATTGCTGTACTGATTGCGTAATTAAACTTGTAATCAGTTGCTCAAATACTTCCTTCATCAAGTGATCATCATGCAGACTGCGGGTTTCCTAATTTTAATGGATCTTGTGATGCCCCTCTTTAAAAAGAATTTAGACAAGGAAGATAAATGTTTTCATGACAAAACAATACGCATCTTCAAGAGATTACTTAATAATTCATCAAAATTCTTGAGGTGATGATGACTTTCATGATTAATAGGAAACGTGGATAAAATATAGTAATTTTCCAAAATGAAGGTTCAAATAGCTTTTCAACGCACGGTTTATCTCCATCAATCAAAGTTGTACGTGTTCCTAAACTGTGTTAATATCTCAAACTTTTGTTTTCATGTTGATCCTATCATAAAAACTGATATTTTTCTTTCAAACAAAAAACAGTTTGAGCCTCCCCAACATGTCATACCTGCACGTCTCGTCATAATGTCCAATTTATCAACAATCTGCAAAATTGTGTCACAACACTTATCAAGCGGAGGAAGTAGTCCATATTTGTTTGGCATCCCAAATAATTTCCACCTGTAACTGTGAATTTAGTCAGCAATTAGTTTTACGACTGCTAATTGAACCTTTTCGGTATTTTTATTTGTGGTATGGCAAACTGAACTTGTTGATTCTCAGCATCAAAACCAAATTCAACCATTTTAGCTCAAATTATATTTCAGCCAAAAAGTGCATACATGCAGATGGTTGAGATGGTGTCTACCTTTTTTAAAAGACGGAAGGAAAAGGGGAACAGTGAGACTCTAAAAAAATGTTCCCATTTGAGCAATTTTGGTCTTTCCCATAAAGCCCCTTTTCAGCCATTTTCACATCAACATTGACCTATGCCCACGTCTGTCATTTGGGATGACGGCGGAAACCGTTCCTGACAGTCATCATCGTCATTCACTTAGGTATTCTTTTCAATCAGCCAAGAATTAAGATGTTGAGATAAATTGATTGAGAAGTCATTTTTTCTAAAGAATTCTTCAAAGTAAACAAATTTTCTTTTAAAAACGCAATCAATAACGTAACGCATGAGACCAATCCCACGGACGTGCCTGCAGGTTTTATTTTTTTTAAAAATCTATTGACTTGACCTGTTCAACTCGATTTTTTCTCATAATTTAAAATCCTCAGTGATATTCATCAACTTCATTAGTTTTCATTTGTCGCATACTTTGTTACAAATATCTATATCTCAGTTTGTAAACAACCACGCCAACAAAACCGTTTTATTTCCTTCTTCGTTAAAAAAATTGCTTCAACTCCTCTGTTAAAAAGATGATCCACATTCGCGACGTTTGTTAATCGATCTGATAATTAAAACTAATGAATGAATGAATGAAAACATTATAAATGTATAAACCCCCATGGGAAAACTTGATATGCAATAAAATTTTATTACCATTCGCATTCTACCTTTATTGCGGATTTGATTACAGATGACAATTATATTGCAGCTCCTATTATTTACAAGCATGCGTAGGTATTCATAATATCATGTTGATAATTAAGTGGGCTTACTCCATAATTTCCCAGGGCTACTCTCCCATTATAATTTGTTACTTTGCTTCAGTTTGCATTACATTGCTACTGCAGTTATGTTTGTGTTTGCTCGAGCTACTGTAAAATTAGCATTAAATTGTTTTATGCATAAGAAAATGTGGCGTGTAATATCTACACATGTCAGCTCATCATATCATGCACAGCTGCAATAAAAAAGGTAGCAATGTCCACCTGGATAGTTTTAAAAACTATATCAATCCTTTTGTTGGCAAGAATTGTAACAGTTCTCGTTCTGTCATGTGTAAACCAATATGGGGCACTAAAGTACATAGTCGTAGTGTGTAATTTGAAAGAGTGAGTAGTTATATTGGTTTTTTGGCTTGTGCATAGAAAAAGGAGGAAGTGCGCTCTGTTTGCTGACCTCTCTATATCCCTTACAATGCAAGTAATAAGCAAACAACGACCGCCACCACAAAAAGCAATAACATGATGCCTTGCCTCAAGCACGAGCTGAGTATCGTACATGTTGACTTGATTCCATTTACTTTTTTTGTGGCTATTTTTTGCTTACTATCTTCATCTTAATAGAATGCATTGAAGCATACGCCGAGCTCATTTTTGAGTTAGATTGCATTCTTACATAATGTAATGATACGCTACATGCTTGGTTTGGTCTCGCTCCCGAACTAATAAGCCACTTTGAGTCACTCAACAAAAAAGTATTTTTTCTTGGTTGCTTTGCAAAAAGGGGTGATGTGTCAGCCAACTCTAATTTATTGTGGTTTGGCTCTGAGAGCTGAAGTGATGTGCTGTGAATTGTGATTGTAGATGACTTGACGAGGATGTCGTGTCAACTAGAGACACATCCCACGTAAACTACGAGCGATACATAGGTCATCCCCAGTGACAAGATCACGACACTATCTTCAGATGAGAACCAAACGGGCTGAGAGAAACAAGCTCAGTTGCCATCCAGACGTTTGATAAGAAGTGAGAAGTGCTCCGAGTTGGAAGAAGAAAAATTTTTGTGGAAATTTTGGTGAATTGATAAACTGGACGGATGACTGACGGAGTTGTTCAGAGTGTGATTCGGAGTGTGAGGAAATATGTGAAGTTTGAATTTGTGCAAGATTATTACCAGTTGATACGAGTTTAAAATTTTATTCAGTATTATTTATACGACGAAAAAGACTGAAAAGTATAATAAAAATGGAAGTGAAGTGGAGCATAGTTGCGGTGCAGTTGGCACTCCTTTTCAATTCTTACCTGGTTACAGGTTTGTGAAAATTACCTTGTTTTATTTTAACGCCGAATAATTTTTTCTTGAAATTTCAATATTTTTTTAATTTTGCCAATTTTTTTTTAAAAAATGTTGTTTTAAATTAATTTTCTTCGTGTTGTATTTAAAGAAATTGTGAAATAAATTTATTTTGTGCTTTCGTTTATATTTTAGGAGTGGACGACGGTTTCCGAATCAAGGACCCATATTCCACCTCAACGGAATCCTCTTCAACTCCCTCCTCGAGAGGGAATGCAACAAGAGGATCCCTAAAAGCTTACACAGAACAACTGAAGCGAATTCAAAACGAGGAAACCAGTTCAGAAGAAAGAGAAGCTGCTTCAGAAAACGATCAAGATGAAGCCTCCTCAGTTTCAACCCATCGTTTTGAGAATGCCTACACAAAATTCAACAACTATCGTGATGATGATGCCGGTGGAGCTGAGTCTGCGAGGCAGGACAGCATTCAAGATCTTTTGGGGGATAGACAGGCTATTTGGCAAAATCAGAATCAAAACCAAAATCAAAACCAAGGTGGAAATTCCGCCTCAGGTGGAACTGGAAATGACAAGCAGTCTCCTTCCTACCATCAAAATTCCTACTCAAATTACCCCAGTGGTGGAGGAGGTTATCATCAACAAAGTCCCGTGATAAGTTACGAAGTGCCTACTAATTTCTTCCCTGAAGATTGGAGTTCAAATTATGGTCCACCATCTGCGTCCCCCCATTATGGGGGAGAACTCCCCCTTGCCCCCTTTTTAGGTGGGATTGGTCAACTTACAGCTTCTGTAAAAGATATAAAATCAACTCTTGGTGAACAAAAGGCTAAAACTGCTTATCACGTAGCTGCAGCTGTAAAAAATACTGGAAATGCAGCCACCCACGCAATTCTAAACAAGGGACATACTGCAGCTGCAATCGTAGGTCAAACTGTGGCAACAGCTGGAGAGGTTTTAAGAAACAAGGGGGAAACTGCAACAAGGGTAATTGCAGGCACAGGTCAACTTGCAAGTTCAGCAGTGAAATCAGTTGGAAATGTGGGAGCTTCATTGCTTCGCTCGAAAGGAGAGCTGATTGGTTCAGCTTTGAGAACCGGAACGGAAATCGGAACAGCAGCTCTTGGTGCAGTTTCAAATAGTTTGGCTAAGGGTACATACCTCGTCAAAGCGAAGGGGGATGCTGCCTCCCATTTGGTGGCAAAAGGAGGACGACTTGCAAGCGGAGTTATAGGCACGAAAGGAAGGATAATCTCTTCAGTAATCAACGCAAAGGGACAATTCGCAGCTCAAATCATTGAAGCTAAAGGCAGAGGTATTGCAACCGTGTTAGAAACAAGTGGGCAGAAACTCAGTCAACTTGCTGACGTTATAAAATCCGTAACCGCGAATAAATACCACCCACCACCAATCCCCGGGCCTAATTATGGATGGAGTGACCCTGCAGCTAGTTATGCAGCTCCTCCAGCACCCAAAACTCAGACTGCATCTCCAGTTTATAAATCAACATCAACCCAATCTGACGTTCGGGATCATTCAGACGCAATAAAAATTGCTAAAGAAGTTCCTCTCCCACAATATAACCAGCAGGCCGACTACGCCGATTCGTACTACGACCCTAGAGACAACTACAACAATTATAGGAATAGACAAGACCGACAGGAAAAACAATATCAAAACGAAAATCAACGACAAGCCCAAAACGAAGAAAGTCAGGAAGATATTCAAAACGATTACTCAACCTATCATCATCAACCAAATCAGTATGGTTCTAATTACAGAAATTATCAATGGGAATAAATTTTAAAAATTTTCAAAAAAAATCCCAGTTTTCCCCCACCTCGTTGTGATTGAACTGACTGAAAACGTAACCCACTTCCAAACATAGTATTTTTCTTCCTTTTTTATTTTTTAAGTTTTGTGTGTATTTATGGTGCAGCATTTTGTAAAAGGGATATACATAGATAAGTGAGAACGGGTGGTGCAAAGTTTGAGTGAGTGTCAAAATGAACTTTTTATTTTGGTGATTTTTTATATTTTTCTACGCTCAATTTACATACCATATAGTTTTCTTGTTTGTTTTATTAGTTTTATGGTGGAATTTAAAGGGTCCTATATTTTTTCTACTTTTTTATAAATACTATGCGAAGCTGCAATAAAAAATAAATGCCATGTGTATTATTAAAGTCGTGTAACGAAATGAAAAGGATAGTTGTTAATAAATGAAAAATTAGTATGAAAATTATGTATTGTTCTTGTTTATTTGCATGCAATTATGTATGCTCGGTTTCTCCCTAATTTTTCGTGAAAGTAGATGCGATGCTCCTTGTAGATATTTCTGAACGGTGAGTTAACAAACGAAATTTTGAAAACGAGGAAGTAAAAAGGTTGAATGGTGTGTCGCTGTTTGATTGTCTGGTTTAGGTATAAAATGACATGCAAAATGGCTACATCCGCTACTTTAGTAAAGTTTTTTGGTAAATTGCATTTTGTTCGTTTTATTTTTCAGTTGAATGAAAATGAAATAAGTCACAGTTTTTAGTAAGAAATTGATTGTTTTTGGTTGGGTGCAACAATCGCCTCCAATTGATCCACAAACTCGAGGAATGAGTCTTTGGCAGTGTTATAAATCCAAGTCAGTCCTTTGGAAAGAATCTTGAAAAACAGTTGAACAAAATCACAAACGATTTCCCAAATGTTTGAGAACCCTTCCACAAAGCGTGCAACGGCTCCCTGTTCCTGGGGGTTGAGGGATTCGGTTGCTTCCTTCGCATCGTTTTCCATGGAGCTGAAGAGTCGATCAGTTTGAGCTTTCATGGACGCAAAAATAGCTCCTATTTTTTGACGAGCAGCCTCACTGTTTCCGTTCATGTTCATTCTTGTATTGCTGCTCAAGTTCAATTTGGTTTTAACTGTTTGACAGAACTCCAGGAGGCTCTTCAGAACTCGAGTTCTGAAGTTATCGGTGAGTTGGCTGTTGGTAATAGCTTGTTGAATATTTTCCAAACCTTCAGGTTGAATTGCACGTCGTCTCAAAAGCTCTACCTCCGACAAATCTCCCATTTCTAAACTATTTTTAACACAACAAAATAAATAACACGATATTTAGAAAACGTTCATAATTTATTAAAATATTTTTAGCAATTACCTTGAAGTTGATACAATATTCCGTTCCCAAGAATATAGTTCTTCTTGCTGGCCAGCTGGTTACAAAAATAAAGAATGAAAAAGAAAATGTATATTTATTCTCCCTTTCGTTCTGCCTAGACTGAAAAACGTTTGGACCTCATCATCATCATCATCACTTCATTTGGCAATACAGGGGAGTATAGCATGCAAAGAATAAAATATCAGGTTTTTATCTCATCCTGCGTTGACTACACTTCATACTTCTCCACACAAATTGCAATGAAGATTACTACGCTGCAGACTTGAAGTCTATCGACGAGTATTCATGCATCTATTCTTCACAGTATTTCGCAGACCTGCTCATCTTTTCATTAAATTTCATTACATTTCATCTGGTTTCATGATTCAATTCAAGCTTCAATCCATCCATACTTTCAAGTGGACTTTGAGCCTTTGTTAAGCTGCAGCTTGTAGCTTGGTGTGGTATTACTCGTTACTTTCTTGTTAGTATCTCATCAATCCCATTCACTTTGCTTGAAAGACTTACATTTGTGAATGCAAGAGGTCAGTAAACAGAGCACACTTCCTCCTTTGTTATGTTCAAGCCAAATGCCAACTACTCAAGACTGAAATTACAGGTTGCTCTTGTGCAAATACCTACGTAAAAGCCTTTTTATTAGATATTTACAACAGCTTGTAAAAATGATGCCAAAAAAGAAACGTGTGCGGTGCAGACACCTTGGCAAAAATGTGTTGCATAATAATATTTTTATATGCACATACATTTTCAATATGATACACCGTTTCCAGACTAGACATTGCACTACTTTTCAATTTTTATAGAAAATGTGCATCTAATTTTTATGAGGTTACAGTAGCTCGAGTAAGAGTGGTAGCACCTCACTAATAAAAAATATGATGACATTAGGCTGTCGTTATTCTGCATTTTTAATGAATCAGTGCATATTTTACCTACCGGTTTGCTTGACTGAAATAAAGGCAATCCCATTAATTTTCAATAATCAGCAATGGGATTCTCATCGCACCCCAGGGCTCAGGTCTTCATTTAATTGATGTACCAACCAAATAAATGATTTTTGACATGCTCACGTTGAACATTTGCAAACTAACATGAATTTATGCAGGAAGGCAGCTATTTGCTATTTAAAATTATGCAATCCATCACCCATCCACATCGTGGCTAGTTTGGTGACGACATTTGATTTGTGTCAAACAAAGGAATTTGACAGCGATGAAACTCAACATGATCTTGCCCAACCCTGCAAAAAAATCTCAGTCATTATATTATGCATAAGCTAAACGATTTCACATGAATAAATAAGTAATAATGATCAACATTTTTTGTATGAAATTGAATGTAAATTTCAGGTGAAAACAATGAATGATTTGTAAACGAATGAATCAAGTCACTTTCGATCACATTCTCAATCATTTCCGCTAAACGAATAGGTGGACAGCTCGCGACGAATGGTACAACTCCCCAACTTACACTAAAAAACTAGCCACCAATTTGAACTCTGAAACCACATAATCTTGTTGTCTAGAATGGGCCAAATTGGGGCATTTTTTCTAGCGATTTTTTTAGCCCTTCCGTCAAAACTTGTTGGTTGCTATGCACGAAGTTGTTAAATAAAAATGCGGACAAATCCAGAAAATGTAATCCAATTGGATTCATTTTTTGCATCTTTTAATGAGAGCTTCCTTTCGCATCTTTTTATGGGATTTTAGCAAGTGGAACGAGAGCAAGAGTATATTATAACATCTGTCAAGTTTGAGTGCAAAGTGCAATTAAAAATGGGATCATTATACTGGTGTAGAATTAATGCGGCGTTCAAGCACGACTAATCATAAGTGCATTTAATAGGTCTGCAACAAGAAAATACGTTTGTTTTTTGCAAGGGTACTTCATTTCATCCTCATCGTAAAATTGCATAAAATTGGGACGCTGCGCAAAAACTCTAAACAAACATGTTGAAAGCATTGCAGCATGAGACTGAGTCATTTGAAAAACAAAGTGTATTTTGTAAAATGCCTAGCTCATTAAAGGTTTATTACGGCTGAGCGGAAGGTGACCTAATATTTTCCCAATTAAAATTGTTTTTATCAAAAGAAACATATTTGAATTACATCATTGAGGTTTTTACGCACATGCTAAAAATTTCTATGAAGAACATTTAGGATTAGTGGGGTTTACATAAAAAAGTGTGCATGACGGAAGATGCATCATGCTAACCTCACCTTTTTGTTGCATGAGGTGGCGGTGCCGTTAATTACAAATTGCCATTTATATTATTCTTTATGCGTAAAGTGTGGCGTGAAATATGTCATTACGAAGATGATGATGCGATGCGATGTGAAGATGACGGCTTCACAATTTCATGTAAATTTGTTTGTCAAAAACGTAAATCCAATTTTTTTGCTGACAAAATGCATTACAACACGGCGGAAAAACTGCAAGGGAAAACTTTAACACAACAAATTAACTGCTCATTAAATCCGCACTTTGTGTACCAAAACCTGGAAAGAATTTCAAATTAACACACTTACACCCAACTGCAAAGCTATGACAGGTCGGGAAGGAGGAACCGGTTGACGTATGGTTGCACTCACTCGTGCAATGTACCACCACTTCATCATTATCGTCATCATTGTTTTTGTTTACGTTCATCACCAAAAGTTTCATTCATTCACAAACCAACAAGCACAGACATGAGTCAAAGTTGTTGGTCCTCAATATGAAAACTTTTGCTGATCTTGTCACGAGTTATTATGAGTAAGTTATTTTCTCTGGAAAATTAAAGCTCTTTGCTTACAGCATGGATTGCAAAAATTTTATTCGACCAATAACTTAACCAAAATATTGATAGTAATTGTTACACTGATTCATTTTAGATTGAATTGTAGTGGGTTGATGTGAGCTCTGAAAAAAGTTTTGTCTTTGCCATGCTGGTTCACATGAAATCAAACTTCAGAATCATTTGGCTTGTCGTGCCTACAAATGGCACGTGTATCAATATTACAGTTAGTTCATTACCATTATTTTTAGACCTTAATGATCTATGTTTTGGATTGATAAGATAAATTAAGCTGGTGTTCAATTCAGTGTTTTACACACCACTGGAGATAAAATCAGATTGATGGCCGGATGACGAAAATTTTTTATAGATTGCCATATTTATGCACCTACGTAAAAGGGGTACTGACTAAGCTGACATAATATGTAAACATGAATAATACAAATTATAATTGCCTGCAATAAATTTTACGTTTTGTTTTTAGTAGGGATTTTTGCACATAACTGCTCATTATTTTCGAGCAAAGTACTACCGGCTTTGACCATCATATAATGTAGGCTTTTTTAATCAAAATTGTATGATATTTACTATAACATAAATCAGAACAATAGGAGGATATTTATAGCAGCATAAGCAAATAGATAAGAATTGATGAGATTGACAGATAGCAAAGAACAAATGCGCAAATTGCCAAGCTGTAAAATGAAATGATTCTGTTGATTGTTTTGTATGGATCTGAGGCGATGATTGTTCTAAAAATTAGCTAAAAACGCTTATTATTCTTATCCATCTAGAATCAAGTGGAAATTTGTGTGCTTTTGAGGTGTTACAATCCCACCCTGGTCATGATAATGACATGTTAGGAAAAACAGTGCTAAACTGCGTAAATCTGGGACAACTTGAGATTCGCATCCTTTTTAATATTTTTACCTTTAGTTTTTTGTAAATTTCTCAATAAATCACAAATGAAATCACCTAAAACAAAAGGTCAAGTTGTTGGTCGCGTAGACAGTGACATAAATCAAGTAGGTACTTGAACGAATTGAATTACATTTTAAATTTTTATAAAATGTATACTTTTAAAAAATATCAAGTTTCACGTGCAATATGATCATAATTATGCAAATTCAGATATTTTTCGACTGTTCATATGGCATGCTCACTCATGCATATTTTTGTTGAGACGTGTGGCCAAGATACACAGACGATTGAAGAGCGGAGGAAGTACCTCTTGAACCAAAACTTGCTATACGTGTTGATGTTGATACGTAGGCATTAACATTCACGTCATCGAGATCACCTATCAGAAGTAATTACTGTGCTTATCTGCAATATTTTTTTCTACACGAGCTTGATAAGGCATGGCATAAGGAAGAGCTCTATTACCAAATTTTGCAAATTGGATGGGTGCAACGTTGATCATAAAGCGTAAAATACATAAAAGTATAAATCAAGTACCATTTTGTACCCTAAATATATGCCTACGTAAAAATAAATATTTGGCATTTGCGGTTTTGTTAAGATTCATAATGGTTATAATATTACGTCAATCGTTTCACAAAGATTTGTAGAGGTACAACAAAATCAATGTTTAAATTTAATTATCTTTATTCAAATGATTGGGCTGCATAAAATTCGCATCGGAATAATCCGATCTGAATAAAATAAAAGTGCGCGTTCAGATATTTATTGTATCAATTAAAACTAAATTTCAATAATAAATTTAGTAATATTTTGCCGCAGCACCACTAAACTTTTATTAACTCAAAATACGGATAATTAGGTAAAATTCATGCCAAAATAATTATTTTACAAAAACATTATTACACAATTTAGGTAACTTCAACACGTGGAACGTGTGAAGCAAGTAGTAAGCTAGAAGGCAAATGATTGAACGCCCTAAGCTGATCATGATTGCTATCATCCAAAAAATTATCAGACACCAACACCTCGCCTACTTGAACAAAATTTGAATGTGAGATAGCATCAGACATGTACCTAAATGAATCTGAATGGTGATCATCATTGGTCAAGTGTGTATAAAAAGTTATTATAATCAGCAGCATTTCGTCGACAATCATATTTTCAAGCTTCAGTAGACATTCACTGAAGTTTGAAGAATAATCAGATAAGATGCTATCAAACGTGTAAAACGACTGTAAAAATTAATTTTGCAGTTTTATTCATACATGAAGACCAAAACGTAAATTTAAAATAAAAAAAAACCATAAAAACCAAAATTTAAACATTATTTTTTCACAAATCATTTAAAAAGACTTTTATAGAGGAACAGTTGTGCGAGAAATATGGAAACCCCGATTTACAACTGAAGTATCACTTTTGAATGTAACAAGCATTAAATCGTTATCGGTCCATTGCGTCGACTCCGTATTTCCACAAACTTGGCCAGAGGAAGTCCAACCGGTTGCAGGCCTGAATCTGTAAAGTCGAAGCATATCCCAACAGCTGGTGCTCTCCAACCTGTCCCTCACGTAGAGTACCAATGTTTTTCTTGACGAGCTGTATAGATTGCTTGGCGTTCCAAACACGAATGTGGACAATTCATTGTTGGTGTAATTTAAATTTGCATTTGTTGGATACCGGACTTGTGTTGAGGCTTAAAAGATTGCTTTATGGATGAAATACTATTTCTACCCGAAGTTGCTTTAAACCAGATGATAAACCCGCGAGAGGAAACACTTGCTCCTGAGTAAAATGAGATGAGAAGTTTGTGACATGTGGTCGGCAGCCTGACTACGCCCGTGCCATTACTAAAATTTTAAATAAAAAATGTCATTAAAACAAGTACAAATTTTTAATTTTTAATGATAATTTGAAATTTACTTACATTGCGACATTAGTAACGTTGTTTGAAGACAACTGACTCACACAAGTGGCTGTGATCCCAGTTTGCCCCGTCTGCAATCTCAGCCCGAGAGAAAGAACGTCCAGGGTATAGCCAGTGGCATTAGGTGTGCTTATTGTCCAAACGCAGCGTTCATTTGGATTGACATTGATTTCAGTTTTGTAGGCAATTGCTGAATAATTAGAAGTCAGGATTCCGCCACATGTTGTAACAACTGGGTATTCTGCATAAAGAACTATTGGACGAGCGACGCTTTGAGATAATGCGGGGACAAGTATTGTCCCGAAAACGACTACGAAAAAAGACGTTGATGGCATCATGTTACTGACTTTAAACCTTAAACTCAACTCGTTTGAAGACTGGAATTTTTGTCAATTTATATATGAATGTGTTTAGTGCGTCATCCGATTTAGATAATACGTATAAAGTTAATAAAACAAATGGATTATCATTGATCAAAACCGCAACGGATGTCGCAAAATTTTATTGGACTGAATAATTACTGATTTTTTAAAAATAATTGCATTGTAGCAGCCCTAAATGATTACGAAGTCTCGTTTCAGTGAAACTGGGAGACAATTCGATGCAATCAAATAAAACTATGGATTAGAATTTTATCCAGCTCTTCCTGCTAGATTCTTTGCATTTACGTGTGAACACGTCTCGCCATTCAATCGTTTATCAAGTTTCGTTCTGGTAAAAACATCCTGTTAGCTTAACCCACTTATCCAAACCCAAATAAAGTTGAAGAAAATGAACATAAAATGCAAGCCAGCATCATAAATCCTTCCATCCTGCACCATCAGCCACCGGTGCATTCGACGATTTATAAAAAATCCAGGATTGATTAGGCTTAATCTGCGAATTATTTTGGTTTTTGTTTGTTATTTTTGGGTTTTCCTTAACCGTGGGTAAAACTTTATGGGTTTATTGTTTTTATGGCTCAATTTTCATTGCATAACTCAACAAAAATTTTCAGAAGACTAGCGGGTTATTTATTTTCAACAACAGGATTAGTGTTTATCCCTGTTATATCATGTAATTTTATGGTAATCTGTACTAATATTTGTGTATATAAAATTACAAGTCTTTAAATCCTTTGTTTCTATTCCAATGAAAAATTTCCGGCTTGCGTAATTTTTCAGTTTATTGCATGGCAATCGAGTCACGTATAAAGGGGGGCTAGTTGTTACTATTTAAGCATAAAAACTTTCAATCTCAATAATTTCCTTCAGTTTAATTCAAAACTTCAACCGATCATGAAGTCTCATCTAAGTATACTCGCACTTCTCCTAGGAACTACTTTAGTTCCCGTGTTAGCTAACGAAGATGTAAAAAACAAGACTGTAGAAGACATCCCCAGCCCTGAAACCCGCTCAGTTAACACCGTCCCTGAACTTATTCTCCGCAACTCAATTTCGAACACAAACGTATGTGGAGGCGCCCTTACTTCATCATCAGCAACCATAAGTTACAAAAATGGAGCTTCAATATCTCCAAATGAGCGGTGCATCTGGATAATCAAGCCCAGTAACGCCATGGCTTTAACCTAACGTGGGCTTGGACTACAAATACAGGCAGGTCAAACTGGAATAACGGCGACTTGCTTTAACAGAAGAGGTGCTCCAGCTCCTTCTTCGATTTCCATGTTAGTCAAATTTATAAAACATCTAGTTTTTTTTACATGCATGCTTTAAAATGTCGATTTAAAATTTTTTTTTCAGAACTCGTGCCGGAAGCGTGAGTTTACCAACAACGTGTCACAGCCTCGTGATTACATTTTACTCTGGTGCAAGCGTGGGTTCTTCCAGAGGGTTTAGCTTGTCGTACAGCATGCGTAGTGGGACAACTGGGGCAGCGACAGCTTCTAAATCTTATATTCTCAACGGTGATCACCAACAGATTCGGCATCCTGCAAATGCGGATCTGGAGTACACACACTGGGAGCTAACAATGTTCGGGTTTGCCCCTCGTAGTAATGTTTATACTTCCTCAAGAAAAACACTGGTTACATACATGCGGGATACAATGGAAGGGGGCTGCTTTGAAGAGATTAAGCTGTTCAGGTTCGACAGAGAGTGAGCTGGTCTGCCCCAGACCAGTTTGGGAAATGTAGAATATAAGCAATGGGAAGATAGCGATGTAATGTTACTGGCCTTTACCAGTGATCACTCGATTGCGGGTAAAGGCTTTCATGTCTTTCGATCAAATTTGCCATTGTGATTTTTTTATTGATATATATTCTATAATATTCAATAAAGCCTAGAGTTTTTAACACTTCAGTCAGTTTGTCCTGCCGTTAGCCTAATAAAAACCTCATTAGTTGACTGGCTGAATGGGAACTTAGATGTTTCGGTTGATGACAGAACTGAGTTCAACATGTCACAATACCCCTGTTGACTCAATTTCAGCCAAATCGGATGAAATTTTGCATTTGCGCGTGCATAACTTTTAAACCACGAAAATAATTTCGCTGAAAATCATTACATTAAATACACATGAGAAATACTACATTTTTTCTAATTTTAGACCAAATCAGCCAGCAAATGGACGGGAGAGTGCTTACAGATGGACAACTCAGTAGAATTATGATTGGCATTTAGCCACGTAATAAAGTTGAAATGAGGATGAGTTTAAAATTTGAGCTATGACCAACACTTGAATGAAGTAGTGCAAAAACGAATCGTCATCATCATCACGTTCAAAAAATCACTCTTGTCATTCAAATGGCAGTTGTGGACTGGAATTGAAACACAATCAAAAGCAATTTTGTGCTGAAGTTGAACATTTAATGAGAATTAATTCAAACTTTTAAAGATTTCTAAATTCCATTGGTCTTGTTCTGCTTCCGTATTTTTGTAAACGATTCGTTCCCACAGGCTGAAACCACCTTACAATTAATTTAGCTTGCTTGTAAGAAAAACAAGATGATTATAACCCATACTTACAAGAGCAAACCAGATCCATTGAAATTCTGAGCAACTAATGATGTTTACGTAAGATGAGACATTTCTTGTTGTACCTTCCTCCGACGGAAGAATCAGACGCTGTGGTTGTTTACTACCTTAAAATGATCAAAACAATAGAATTCTAAAACTACATGCTATTTTTTAAGAAAAGTGGTTAGTGTAAAGCTTTGCTTTTCGTAGCTGGGTGACACAATTTCAAGCGAGTCCAACGAACGATATTACGATGACACGTGAAGACACGCATTTTCAAAATTGAAATCCAAAGACATGAACTCAAAGATCGGTTTAAGTTTTCAATGCAAGTCATGTAAGGAAAATGAATTTAAAATGCATATGCATATGAATTTTTAGTATTTATGCAACTTAAAAGATTAAATCTGAGAAATGATGATGATCCGTTGCTCACGCAGATTACATTTTGTTATTAAATTCAGTGCATCAATTTGTTGCAGTTGCCGATTGTACTTACATTATGCAACTGCAAAGAAAAAAGCCTGGTGCACTGACCTATAAATGCGTAGTGCATTTTGCTTGCATGTTTGCACTTTTGGTTGTGTAAAAAGAATAAAGGATCTGCAAAAAATGGAAGCCCCAAAGTGCCTCATTACAGGATCAGAGAATCTTTTTTTCGTGCCAACATTTTCTCAATAATTTATCGGACTCATCCTAGCGGGGCATTGCTCTCAAATTGCGAGCATGAATTTACAGTTTCAAACGTTTATCTTTGACATGAATTGCTACTTGTGGTGATAAATGCCGGATATCTGTGGTATCAAAAATAAGATATCGGAGACTAATGGACTAATAAATTTTCTTAATCGATGAAAAATAATGTATTTTTGGCCCGAAGATATCATATCTGTGGTTTATATCGCTGGGATGGGATCGCAAACACGTAACCCTTAATTATGATTTACAATTTATAGATTAAACATCTGGGTTACGTATATGCCTGTATCTGCCAATCAGAGTAGATTTTACTCGCATGCCGTAAAATGCATGGAACTTATTCTAAAAAGCATTACAACTGAAGCTCCGATTATAAACTTTGGAAATTCATATTTGTGAATTTTAATTTTGACGGAAATTCTTTTCAGATGAAATCAAATGAACATCCTTTTTTAGCATGAGCTCTGGGCTTGTAAACTGGAAATCAACGTGTAAATTGCAATTCAAAATTCATTGTATAAAATCACCTGCTTTTCAGCTCCTTCGCAGTTTAGAATACTATTATATTATGATTTAAAAAATGATCATTGTAAATGAACCACTTCAATTATAATTATGAGCACCTTTAATTGTGCAGATAAATTGTAAACATATAAAATTTACAACTACGGACTTGGTTGCTGTATTCAGCTGCCGACTTGAGATGATGAGATATTATTGATGATTAGATGATGAAAACGAGTAAATATTAGTGTAAATTTTATTTGTGAGCATATGAATATTATGATGCGTAAAGTGGACACGTGTAAAATAGGTAAGTAAAATGCGTAAGTAAAAGCAACCTCTGCTTGTATCAGACGATAATCATTAGCAGCAAATATAATCCTTTGAAGATGCAACCCATTTCATTCAGTCGTATGGTGCGCTTGTATTTTAGAAGCGTAAAAAGTCATAAATACACGATTATAAATCATGATTAAAAGCTTGTGTCTATCATCAATGTTCACATTGAAAGGGTTTCATTTCATATCATCATATCACATCCTTAAAATTTTCGTTTTATTTGTTAAAATAATGCGTAATGAGCAATATAAAATATAAGTTATATCAGCCATTATTACAAAGTTTCTTCGTTTGACAGGTGGACACACACGAGCTAGTTGGATGGGTGCCTACTTAGATTATTTTTTTATCTTGAAAATGGCACGTGTTGCATATGCCACGTTTTGGTAACTTGCTTCACAAGTCGTTTCTGAACTTCAATTTCCCTCAATGCGTTTTGTGTGGTATAACCGACAGTTACTTCATCGTTTGAATGCGTAATGGCATTCGACTAGCTTCAGGCACTATCGGGATGATAGCACGATGATAAAATTTAAATAATGCAAGCCTTTTAACGTCAAGCTAGTTTGCAAAAACACTCGGACAGGACAAAAATGCAATCGTTCTATGCTGATATGCAAAATTTGAACCGTAATCAAGATAGGATAAAATAAAGTACGCATATATTTGACAAGGCAACATAACAGTGACAGAGAATGCAACCTGGTACTTCCAATATCTTATAAAAACTGAGTTGTGCAGTTTTGCACTGCTAGCATAAAATAAAATTTTAAACATCCAGAACATAAATCTATGTTAAAATTTACATGTCATGATTCCATTTGACAACACATGGGTTTAAAAAAATCAAAATAACTGTATTTAAAGTAGACATTGCTCGACATTTCGCTCTTCTTCATACATAACCCGTTCTCTACAGGTACGTAAATGCAGTTACTGTAAATTAAGTAATTATCAAGCGACCACGTTCAGGTTTTTTGATATGCAGTAGCACATTAAAAAATCAGAATATCATCAAAAATATTGCAATATCTCCTAAACATCAATTTCACACATCATGATTTGCTTAGTGCAGATTTTTAGTTTGTATAAATTCATATTTCGTATTCTCTCATTTGCTCAGCTAAAATGTCACTAGTTAGCCAACTCTGGTTTGTCAAGTAGAGTGTGCGGCAGCAAAATTCATTATGCATGAAAGAAGGCAGACGTGTGCCTTTTAACATCATGTTAATACTATCAGATCACCATCATGGTGTTATAACTTTGACATGAGAACAAAAGCCAGTCTTGTCATTCACAGAAGGAGGTAGACATCGTATTGATCAAATTAAAATGATAAAAGGTACAATTTTTCCCATTCATTACAACATTTCTGTCATGATCTCCTTTGGCAGGTATAAAATCAATTCCTTTAATTTCAGTCATCGTTCGAATGCAGTGTAATGTTGATAATCATCATCATCGTAATTTTGTACGAAATTCGCTCAAATCAGGAATTAATATTTAAATTCAGTTTTCGGACAACGTTATTTAATCACGGCATTGTGTTTCTTATCTGTGATGACTGATAGCGAATGAAAGGTTACTTAGGTTACTATTCAACATCAAGAATCAATTTTTTTTTATAAGAAAAGTAAAATAGGGTAAGTTAGAGCGTTTATATTATAATTTCAATTTATACTTTTTTAATTAGAAGCTTTTCAAAGATAATTGAACTTAGTTAGTTTAAAAAACGAAAACCAGTAATTGCTGTAAAACCGAAATATTATTTAAACAAGTCACAGATTTATTGATTTATTCCGTACCCGTACTCCATCTAATTTTAATTCAAAGATATCGTTCAACTGAAGTACAATTCGTAAGTCAATCATCATGTCCAAAGTTGTCCATCTGCCAAGTATGTATTTGAAAGAGTCGGAAGACCCGCAATACAGACGTTATGATTATGGCATCACTGACAGCTTACCATAATTGTGTTTGACACGATGCATGGGTCAAAGAAATAATGTGGCATTTGTAAGGATGCAGGTAATTTGCCAGTCAGCCATGCAGCCTCAAATTAACTTTACAACTCAGATGAAAAAAGATTTCAACTATACTATTTAAATGGTGCATTCCAGTGAATAAGTCTGCTACAAATGTAATTCAATCCCGATGTTGATAATCCGTTTCAATCTAATATCTTTCTAGTCTTCGCATCATTATGGTTATTTATTTAAAAGTTTTAATTTGATGAATAAAACAGTTACAAATTATGCTTCTTTATAAAATCGTCAAAATTCCTGATTTTATAAATCTACGTGAAAATTGATTCAAAAAAATTTCATTTCGGGAATTTATCAGTTGTTAAACCGTCTTTGGAACGTTATTAGATTTTGAAATTTCTTTTAATTCAACCGTTTCCACCTGGCGTTGAGGCACATCTCGGGTGTTCTCCACCCAGTATTCGCCTTTTCGTTTCAATCCTAATTTTCTTGTAAGAAATATGACTGTTAGAAACCCAGAAAATGCGATCACAAACAACCCCATTCCAAACAAATGGAGAAAGTAAATTGGTGTTGTATTCACGGAGAACACTCTTGGAACATCCGGCAAATCAATTAGAAGTATTTCCTCAGACTCCATTAAAATTGATTTCCATTCTGGTAGCAATGTTAAGTTCAAATTTTCTTCTCCTTGATTTGTAACAGTTTCCCCCTTTTCCAAGTAGACATTGTTAGTCATCATCACAACCTTAGAATCGTTTAGCAGAAGGCTGAAACCAGGAACAGAGATTGTTACACCTTTCACCGTTTCAATTAAAGTTTCAACTTCATCTTTAGAGTTATAAACTGTTGACTCTTCAAAGTAACCTGATATTATAACAGTTGTCGTTTCCGTTTGTTCTTCGTCATTTTCAGTAGAGTTATCGTGTTTGACTGCGACATTAGTCAAAAACAAATCTGCTCCGTTTTTCACGGGTTGAAACGTTGCCTTTGAATCTGTTGCCACTCGAAACTGGTGGTTGTCCTCCATATCTTCGGGAGAAATGGAGTAAACCATCCCCTCAGGAATTAAAATGGGCCGGGGCCGAATCTCCCATTCAACGAAATTTGGTTCTGTATCCCGTTTCACCAATTTGTTTTGTACTGGTACGATATCCATCATGGCATTATTAAGAAGCAGTTGAAGCCTCTGGGCAACTTGTTTCATTGTCCCATTTATAATACAAACCTTTCCCGGATGCTCGTCCAAAAAACCTTCCATTTCAATCAAAAAGTCGTTATCTTTAACTTTCACTGTTGGAATGTATTTAGTTCCTGATTTCATTCGGATTGGGACAACAATGTCAGTAAGGTCTATAGTTGATTTGGTTTCTGTAGCATTGTTCAAATCCTTTTCAGCCAGCTCAGTCTCCATTTCAAAGCCAGTATAAATGAACACGTCATTTTGAAGGGATGTAACCTTGTAAATCGTATCATAAACACTTCCACCAACCAAATGGCTTTCTAGGTTTCCAGCGTTTTCAAGCACGTTTCGGCTTTCAATAGCATTTCCCTGCTGATCCACATTTTGATGGCCAACATAAAACAGTTGGGACTCAGTCTGGAGCATGATTGTAACCCCAAGTTTAGCGGCTGTTGATTCCAATTCAGGAATTACTTCTGAGCGAATAACATGTGGGGTGAAATTGGGTTTTCCACCTTTCACAAGTAGAATGCTCCCATCTCTCCCAATATTGATTTTGTATTCGTCCTTCATAACCATTTGAGGCTCACTGTAGAACTGATCTTCAATATTTATCCAAGCTAACATTGAGTGGTAATACTCCTTCCCATCAATTGTATAGTAAAGGGCTTCTCCTTCAACGTCAAATGATATAGAATCTAGTTCATCAATGTTAAAAGAGAGATAATAAAAGTGACTAGGACCAAGCCACGCATCTCCACTCGGATCAAAAGAAAAATGTGTCGTAAAATGGTAGTGAAATTCGCTGCTCTTCCACATTTCACGTGTACTGTATACCTTCTCCGAACGCTCAAATGAAACTTGCGTATTGTTGGAAATTTCAATATTCAAGTTAAAACTACAGTTATTCTCAGCAACTCGATTGATGACAATGTTTTCAATTCCCGAGATTAGTTTCACATTGCAGGAGAACAGGCTCAAGGTATCATTTTGCCCCTCTCTACCACGCACTTCGTGAATATTTTTTAGGTGGGAGATGAGCATTTTCCCTTCTGATGAGAGATATCCTTTATCATAATTTAAAACCATTTCTAAATTTTTCCCCATTTCAAGTGATTCACCAAGGTTGAGAAGGTTTGTGCACCCCGAAAAATCCCCGCCATCCAATGTTAAAAGAAAAGACTTGAGCTCAAGTATCCAGAATTGATTCGCTACAGCAGTTTTACCCCCAACAAAGCTCCTCCTGCGCTTACTCCTTCTGCTTGTTCCACAAAAACTGTTCTGTTTTGAAATTCTTCCATTACCCCTTCGTCTTTTCTTTCCTCAGAAATTTTTATCACGAAACGATTCACTTGTACTGGAATAAACGGAACTATGTCACTTTTTTCAAGACCACTTTCTGTTACAACAACTGTTGCCACCAAAACGCCGTCTGTTCCAACAATGAGATTTCCCGTTACTGGAACGCCAGGTTTATGTTGGAACTCAAAAATTGGATTGGAATATTGTTCGTTTCCGTCTTCCTTAACCATATTGAAAATGTGTACTTTCTCTGGAGTTTCACTGGCAGTTTTCACATTAAAACCCAGTTGCTTTCCCTTTTCCTTGAATGAAACCGCTTGAATTTGCTGCCATGCTTCGTACCCGAATCTCACAGTATGACGATTACTGCTAAGTACTTTAAGCTTCAAATCAGTTGATAGCGGAGATGACACGTGGTAAATGAAGTTGCCAGATATCCTGGTGTTCCACACTTTAGTAAACTCTTCAACAAATATGGCAGTCGGGTTTGCGTTTAAATTGTGAACTGAGTTATCAATGCAATTTTTTTCGGAGACAAATATCAAATCCTCAAGTCCTTCCCTACCTGCCCTCCCGTTTATGGATTTAGTGTTGCAATCAGCGTGAATAGAATCCGGTTGCCCAGTTCGCCCCAAAATGTGAGCAATGTTTCTAACTTGTCCTTTTACTGTTGCATGTAAAAAACCCCAATTGTCCTATTTCCAGATTGATTCCGTAGGTTCCATGGTCGTATTGAAAGTGGATTGGGTTCTATAATGAGAACGTTATCTAGTTAAGAGAAGAGATCTCCATCAGACACCATTTCAGTGATTTGGAAGGAATGG
>LJIJ01001422.1:0-45118 GCA_001718145.1 Orchesella cincta
ATGTATAGCAGCAGCCAAATGTTTATAGTTCGTGTGCTACGAGCCAGTAAAAAATAAAAACCATATAATTTAGGTTGTGTCGTAGTAGTAAGTTGGGAGCAAGATATCCGATTACATCCACACTCGTTAGCTTTTCAAGCTCGTACAGGATTAATCTTTTGTAATGGACATGTAACATTAAATTCTTTCAGACTCAGCTACTCTAGTATATGAGGATGACAGTACGTGTGTTTGTGAACACTTTCTACTTGCGTGTTCCTGGAGGTTTTAATTTTTACTACGGTTCCAATTCTTAATAGAACAGGAGAGGAAGTAGAAAGCCAAGTGTTAAATAGCTGCTCTCGTAGAAAATGTATTGCTTTCATTTTGTATTTCTGTTCGCTAATAGTAAGCCAGTTACTTTCTCCATATCTTCGTAGTACCTACAACCTAGATAATAGCATTTTGTCATTGAGAATTTAGGACAGTCTAATTATTAATGAGCCAGTATAAAATATGATTTTTGCTCATATGAGTATACGTTTAAATGCAGAGGTAAATCCTAATCAAATTATTAAGGTCATACTTGTCTATGAGACTATGACAGAGCGCTTACAGCAGCGAGATGAAAAGTTCTTTCGTAATGGCGTCTACAACAGCCTCAGTTCCTGTCAGTAGTTTGTTTAGCCTGTCTGCTATCCATTATCCCATGTTATTTTTACTTTCCAACAATTATGTTAATGATTACTTCAAGTATCTATATACGGATTATAAAAATGTATTGCATGCTCAAAAATGATTTCGACAATGAATCACACACATACCTGATTGTTCTGATTTGCCCATTCCTCAGATTTCTTTGAGTAGAACCATTAGTTGCTGCAGTGGAGTTCCCAATATCACCATTGCTTGTCGTTTCCGACTTGCAGTTGCTGCTGGCGGAAGAGTTTTCCTGAGAATGGAAATGATTGGATGTCGCATTCTGGGTGATGAAGATGTCGAACTTTCAGATTGCGGAACAACTGAGCTGGACTGTTTCTTCTACCACCCCTTCCGCGCCAGCCCCTCTTCCCCTGCCAGATGCTTTGGTTACGCCACCCCACCACGTCCGTTTCTTCGCCGATTGGTATCCGCCTCAGCTTTAAAGGAAACAACGGAATTATAGGTAAAATATATGCACACACGCAACACCCAGCACATTTTTACTATTTTAAGGCAGGGTTTTCAGACGACTCCAGAATCGTTTACCCGTGGCTCAGTCATATAAAGTTTACGAAGATCATAAATTAAATCTTACAGCTCTCTACTTTACTCCACAACACCTTTAAATATCACGTGCACGAACTTCATACATTTTATGACACCTTAACAAGGAAAGGAGATTCTTGAAGTAAGGAAAGTAACAAAGTTTCAAAATGAATGGAAATTCTTAAATGCCAAAGAGTCTATAAATATTATTTATAGTACAGTAGGTACACTTGTTTTGTTGGCTAAATTTCTTTTAACACTGTCTACTCCCTGAAAATTTGTTTCCCAATTTTCTTTAGGTTGATTGTTAGATAAACTATACATGTCGTAAAAAAACTATGGTATGCATATTCAGTGTTATAACGAGAGCTCACCATTAACTGCTGCATCTGCGTTTGCCTTTCTGCGTCCCATTAGTGGTTCAAAATGATCAGGTTTCCAATAAGGAGAATTTCAAAAACTCTACCGAAGAGAATAGTGGCTGACGTTGGAAAATCTAATTGAGAGGGTAATGTCGAGAAGATTCGACAAATAGTTGTCGTTCCTTGTTTATGACGAACATGAGGTTTATAATTCCTAAATTGAGTGGATTTTTCCTCAGTCATTAGTGTTCACCTTCCTTCCAAATACTTTCTTTCAGGTGATGCTGGTTCATTTGGCAGATCACTTCCGGTCTTTCTCAATCTTAAGTTAGTCTGAATTGCTTTGGTTGTCCTCTCAAAGTATTCTGCGTAAGAAAAAATTGGAAAATTAATCATCAAACTCGTCATTCATAATTTCTGAATAATTCATAAATTGTTCCAGAGTTAAGGATAATAAAAAAGCTGGCAAATTTTTATACGCTTAATTTTATGTATTTTGGGTTTAATTTTATGTGAATTTCAATCCAACTCTTCTTAACAACAAAATCATGCTAACAAATGTTTTGGCAAAAATATATAGCTTCAGGTGATTTAGTGGCTGTTCTTGAAGACATGAAATTGTATAGTGAATGGAAAACTTTTATCATAGTCGTAACTACTAGCTGCTGTACGTGTATGATGCATAATGTACTGTACATACTATACGGGTTTATGACTTTTGGTAGTATACTGTGTTCGATTTGGTATAAGAGACAAAGACTTCCTATTTCAACTCACTCGTACAAAAACATACTCGCGAGAGATGCTGGATGTTGCAAGTACTGTAATCCTTACCAAAAATAAGAATGAGTGGAAGCAGAACCTTTTTTATCGCATTTTGTTCTCTTTTACTCCCAGTCCACGATACTTATAATCATTTTTCATAAGTTGACATTTGCGACGCCTCCCTTTCTGAACAGATTATCCTTGAACCAACATGTGGCTATGGCAATTATCTTAATACCTGGAACTTGTCATCTTCAACGTACACCGACCCGAATGTACTCGAAGTTTGTTAAAAATATTTCATCCAGTGTAAAGAAAACTTATTATTGAACTTTTTGCAAAAGTTGGATCAAATTGCTTATTGGGAGGGTAAAGTTCCTATGTATTCGTCACAAAACTACAAGTGTGATAAGGAGGATCATTATGTATCTCAGAAACAAAAGTTGGAAAATCAAAGTCAGTAGATAGGTGGAGGCGCACCTTTTCTTGTGAAACGGTGGTAGCACATGTGCTCCAATGCAATGTAATATCATTATTATCACTCCAAATTGCACGTCTAGTCTTGCATGATGACGGCCACCTGCACCAGCCACCAATGAAGAAACTGACTGACTAATGTGTACATTAGTGTATTACTTGAAAATGTCTCTAATTCTAAAGTAAATGACTTTGATTTTATTATCCCCTTTAAAGCTACGCGAGAATCCCAGAGAGAATACAAGGAGTTATAAAAGGTTTTCCATAAATCCTCATGTCTAGGTAAATACATTTTTTGCACAAAAGCAATGCTATGGTGCAGATACTAATAAGACCATATATGTTTGCATTAGGTTCTTCAACAAATGCCAAATGCATATAACATAACGGCATTTAACTTAACTACCTTTTTCTTAAACGTAAGAAGGAGAGCTATGCTTTTGGCAAGCACATAAGCGCACACACACATCATGTGTTCAATATAGCTCCATTAAGATCACAATCAGATCTTTTAAAATGATCTGGAGGGATATAGCTCAAACAACTTGTGTGTGTGTGCGGCTTAATGTGCTTGCGCAAAAGCATAGCTCTCCTTCTTACGATTAAGAAAAGGTAGTTAGTTGAATGCAGTTATGTATATGGCATTTGGGCATTGTTGAAGAACCTAAATGGCAAACATATATTGGCTTATTAGTAATGCCTGCACCATAGCATTGCTTTTGTGCAAAAAATTATTTAATTTCGGCCTAGACATGAGGATTTATGGAAAACCTTTTATAACTCCTTGTATTCTCTCTTGGGATTCTCGCGCGTAGCTTTAAAGGGGATAATAAAATCAAAGTCATTTACTTTAGAATTAGAGACATTTTCAAGTAATACACTAATGTACACATTAGTCAGTCAGTTTTTCATTGGTGGCTGGTGCAGTGCCGTCATCATGCAAGACTAGACGTGCAATTTGGAGTGATAATAATGATATTACATTGCATTGGAGCACATGTGCTACCACCGTTTCACAAGAAAAGGTGCGCCTCCACCTATCTACTGACTTTGATTTTCCAACTTTTGTTTTCTGAGATACATAATGATCCTCCTTATCACACTTGTAGTTTTGTGACGAATACATAGGAACTTTACCTCCCAATAAGCAATTTGATCCAACTTTTGCAAAAAGTTCAATAATAAGTTTTCTTTACACTGGGATGAAATATTTTTAACAAACTTCGAGTACATTCGGGTCGGTGTACGTTGAAGATGACAAGTTCCAGGTATTAAGATAATTGCATAGCACATGTTGGTTCAAGGATAATCTGTTCAGAAAGGGAGGCGTCGCAAATGTCAACTATGAAAAATGATTATAAGTATCGTGGACTGGGAGTAAAAGAGAACAAAATGCGATAAAAAAGGTTCTGCTTCCACTCATTCTTATTTTTGGTAAGGATTACAGTTTGCAACATCCAGCATCTCTCGCGAGTATGTTTTTGTACGAGTGAGTTGAAATAGGAAGTCTTTGTCTCTTATACCAAATCGAACACAGTATACTACCAAAAGTCATAAACCGTATAGTATGTACAGTACATTATGCATCATACACGTACAGCAGCTAGTAGTTACGACTATGATAAAAGTTTTCCATTCACTATACAATTTCATGTCTTCAAGAACAAGCCACTAAATCACCTGAAGCTATATATTTTTGCCAAAACATTTGTTAGCATGATTTGTTGTTTAAGAAGAGTTGGATTGAAATTCACATAAAATTAAACCCAAAATACATAAAAAAATTAAGCGTATAAAAATTTGCCAGCTTTTTTATTATCCTTAACTCTGGAACAATTTATGAATTATTCAGAAATTATGAATGACGAGTTTGATGATTAATTTTCCAATTTTTTTCTTACGCAGAATACTTTGAAGAGGACAACCAAAGCAATTCAGACTAACTTAAGATTGAGAAAGACCGGAAAGTGATCTGCCAAATGAACCAGCATCACCTGAAAGAAAGTATTTGGAAGGAAGGTGAACACTAATGACTGAGGAAAAATCCACTCAATTTAGGAATTACAACTCATGTTCGTCATAAACAAGGAACGACAACTATTTGTCGAATCTTCTCGACATTACCCTCTCAATTAGATTTTCCAACGTCAGCCATATCTCTTCGTAGAGTTTTTGAAATTCTCCTTATTGGAAACCTGATCATTTTGAACCACTAATGGGACGCAGAAAGGCAAACGCAGATGCAGCAGTTAATGGTGAGCTCTCGTTATAACACTGAATATGCATACCATAGTTTTTTTACGACATGTATAGTTTATCTAACAATCAACCTAAAGAAAATTGGAAACAAATTTTTCAGGGAGTAGACAGTGTTAAAAGAAATTTAGCCAACAAAACAAGTGTACCTACTGTACTATAAAATAATATTTATAGACTCTTTTGGCATTTAAGAATTTCCATTCATTTTGAAACTTTGTTACTTTCCTTACTTCAAGAATCTCCTTTCCTTGTTAAGGTGTCATAAAATGTATGAAGTTCGTGCACGTGATATTTAAAGGTGTTGTGGAGTAAAGTAGAGAGCTGTAAGATTTAATTTATGATCTTCGTAAACTTTATATGACTGAGCCACGGTAAACGATTCTGGAGTCGTCTGAAAACCCTGTAAAATAGTAAAAATGTGCTGGGTGTTGCGTGTGTGCATATATTTTACCTATAATTCCGTTGTTTCCTTTAAAGCTGAGGCGGATACCAATCGGCGAAGAAACGGACGTGGTGGTGGTGGCGTAACCAAAGCATCTGGCAGGGGAAGAGGGGCTGGCGGAAGGGGTGGTAGAAGAAACAGTCCAGCTCCAGTTGTTCCGCAATCTGAAAGTTCGACATCTTCATCACCCCAGAATGCGACATCCAATCATTTCCATTCTCAGGAAAACTCTTCCGCCAGCAGCAACTGCAAGTCGGAAACGACAAGCAATGGTGATATTGGGAACTCCACTGCAGCAACTAATGGTTCTACTCCAAAGAAATCTGAGGAATGGGCAAATCAGAACAATCAGGTATGTGTGTGATTCATTTGTCGAAATCATTTTTGAGCATGCAATACATTTTTATAATCCGTATTAGATACTTGAAGTAATGTATAACATAATTGTTGGAAAGTAAAAATAACATGGGATAATGGATACAGACAGGCTAAACAAACTACTGACAGGAAACTGAGCTGTTGTAGACCGCATTACGAAAGAACTTTTTCATCTCGCTGCTGTAAGCGCTCTGTCATAGTCTCATAGACAAGTATGACCTTAATAATTTGATTAGGATTTACCTCTGCATTAAACGTATACTCATATGACAAAAATCATATTTTATACTGGCTCATTAATAATTAGCAACTGTCCTAAAATTCTCAATGACAAAATGCTATTATCTAGGTTGTAGGTACTACGAAGATATGGAGAAAGTACTGCTTACTATTAGCGAACCAGAAATACAAAATGAAAGCAATACATTTTCTACGAGCAGCTATTTAACACTTGGCTTTCTACTTCCTCTCTGTTCTATTTAAGAATTGGAACCGTAGTAAAAATTAAAACCTCCAGGAACACGCAAGTAGAAAGTGTTCACAAACACACGTACGTCATCCTCATATACTAGGAGTAGCTGAGTCTGAAAGAATTTAATGTTACATGTCCATACAAAAGATTAATCCTGTACGAGCTGTAAAAAGCTAACGAGTGTGCGATGTAATCGGATATCTTGCTCCCAACTTACTACTACGACACCAACCTAAATGGTGTATATGGTTTTTATTTTTTACTGGCTCGTAGCACACGAACTATAAACATTTGGCTGCTGCTATACATAGTTTTAACTGTGAACATGACATTCACATTTGCTTCAGCAGCATTATATAGTAAGCAAACGCAAGGTACGTTGAAAATTCTTCAGGAGCAGAGTATTAACATGGACGTTATGTTATATGTCTTGGTTGTTGCTTACTGGATCTGGACTTGCATGTTGGTTTGGTTCATTCTTCAGTTCAGAGGTTGGAAGTAAACCTCTTTTGGAATGGTGTGAGACAGCCAAATCAAATGTGCATGCATGGATAAGCAAGCAACATTACAAAACTACAACATTCCATATACTCACTCAGTCCAGGTACATTTTTTGACAAGACAAGAAGCAAAATATATAGCTTTGGTTTAAGTAAGTACTTGTCGGTTTGCGTTGTTGGAAGAAATTGAAGGTTTTCAATTGCAGATATAGGTAATGGCAATGGTAACATGAATGTACTCTGGATAAAGTTGTAAGTAGAATGGTCTTGGTTTTGTTAGTTTCAAGTATTTAGCGAATACATGTCATGTCGTCATTGGCGTTGTTTCTCCGAGGAGTAAGTAAGTAGGAAAGGAAATCAAGGTGAAATTGCAGAGATAGATAGGCCAAAACCAAGCCACGGCGGACGTTGGCCGCTCCATGTATAGCAACAGGGTTGTTGGACAGTCCATGTAATCGTTATATAGTATTAGACTGTCATCAAAATACGTTATTACTGTTGTGTGCTATGTACTATTGATTTTTCAGTACGAACTTTCTCCTTAAGCGTGGTTTTTGGTAGCAAACCGTAAATTGAATAATATCCATACATGATTCTATACTTGTAGATGAAGCAACCGCCTGTAGTTGTGTCCAGTGCTGGAAGTATTCTTTCTGGAACTGATAGTAGTAGTGGACGGAATGATACCAGCTCGTCAAAGCCTGTACGTACAAAGCCCAGAATGTTAATTACTTATTTATTAGCCTTATCCATTTATTTAGATGTTGAATAATTTCCTTTTGTAATCGTCCCCATTGATTTTTGTTTCAGGAACCTTCTTCTAAAGATGGGAGTAATAACACCACCGGAGGAGGTTGTACCAGCAGTAGCACCAGCAGTAGTGAGTCCTTCAAACGACTTCCTAAAAAGAGAAAGTTTGACCTGTCGGATTTTGAGGCTCAAGAATCCGAGAAAAATATTTTACCAGTAACAACGGCCAGTGCAATAATAACTACAGCGTCAGTTTTAACCTACGGCTCTTCCTCTCCGAATGTTCCAACCACTTCCCCTGTGACCAGCGGTATCAACTTGGTGGATGCGGTGTCGCCCAGACAGAATGTGTCAATCATCTCATCCCTGCCTTCCAGCTGCCAGTCGGCAATCGTTCAGAATCACAGGCATGTGAACGCCATCCACTCGACGGTTTTTGTGAGCCAGTCTCTGAGAGAAAGTGGGGAGCTGAGATCTCCTGAAAATATTCATCACATTAAATCATCACCTGCTAGCAATTTAGTTTTAAGCAGCCAAAGTAGTAGTAGTATTCCTGTTCGTTCTATTTCTCAACCGGTAATTGTAACCTCATCTCCCGGTCTAAATTCTCATCCGTCTCATCACAGTACCAACAGCAGTAATATAATAAGCGACTCCTTTAATTTACCTTCCAAGGCGATGCTTTCCAGTCATCCGTATGATCGTCCTTCTCCGTCACCTATATCTGTTAATCCTCATGTAATTAAAAGTCCTACTAATTACTCCTCATCGTCGCACAATAGCCAGCAGTCACAAGGCCTTTCCATGCCTAACATGTCGTCGAGAGACCAAGTCCAAGAAACTGTAGTTTATACCCACTATGGTCCAAATCAGAACCGAGCTGTTGTTACTCAACAACCTTCAATGTACAAAGCCAGTGGCACAAGTCCGAGTGTCACAATATCTCCACCGAATTCAGTCCTCGCGATTTCGAGGCAGGATCCCAGTCCTCATGTACATTCGCAATCGGATCATCAACCTATTGATTTAGGTTGTAGGTCCTCAAGTAGTCGTATTGGTGTTCATCATTCTAGAAGTTTAAGCCCAACGCAACAACAACAGCACCTTCAATCTCAACAACAATCAGGAGCAACCCATTCTCATTATGGTGCAATAAGCCAGCCACAACAGCAGCAGCAATCAGTTGTTAATTATAGGAGTAGAACACCTTCTCCTTCAAGATATCGTGTCCAACAAATGCATTCGATTCATCCTGACCAAATTCAGTCCTCGAGAAATGTTCACCTTTCCCCTTCCCCCCAAGGGCAACCTACGGGACAGTATACAACATCCGCTTTTCGTCATCACTTATCGCCAACAAAGGTATGATTGATTATTCACATTTGCTTTATATTTCATTCATGTTTTTAGCAGAAGAAACATTAGTTATTTTTTGTTGTTTCCAATTCTCAGAATCCCCACATGGTGCATTATCAAGGCTCTTCTAATGAAGGACTCAACTTAACTGTGGAAAGAATAAAATCTCCTGTGGAATACGTACCTTACACCACCCAGTCGTCAAATTCATCTGTCTCATCATTGCCAGTAAACACACCTGCAGAAGCAAAATTTGCCCAAATTGCCCCATTACTTAGTCAAGGAATGTTGCATCGTCAACATAATCAGAGTTTAGAACACCAAGGGCTTTCTCACTCTCAGTCGGTGGTTGTAGATGATAGGCTTCTTATGACGGCTCCATCCTCATTTCATCGAAAGGAAGAGCACACTCATGAACTAGTACTTCGAGCACCTGGAGTGGTTCAGCATAATCCTCAGCAACATACTGTGGTCAACAGTGTCATATCAAATGCTGCAGCCCAAATGGAAGGAAACTCGAGTAATAATCAAGATGATTTTAGGGATCGTCGAAGCGCGATTGAACGTATTCACAGACCCACGTCGGTGGAAGTTAATCGCTCAGATAATGAAGACAAGTCGATGGTGGAGGAGTCTCATCAAACATCTCCGTATGCTGCTAAGTATAGATATAGTAACGACGGTTGTTTCCAAACCGTATTGCAGGTGCGTTATATATGATTTTTCTTCCTTCAGATTTACTAAAGATAAGCGTATTTGTTGAAAGGTTTAAAAAATATAATAATATTTTGGTTTATCAATAGAAAAATAAGCAAGAAGAACTTAATAAGGAGCGCCAGCGCTGGACAAGTACAAATATTAAAACCGAGGTCGTTGCAACAGATTCTCAAGCAACGGGACATCAACAACAAACAATTGATATCTCATCAAGGACTGCCACAAATGTATCACAATCAGTCAACGTACCACCATCTCAACCTGTTTTGGATCTTCGGGAATGGAAAGGTCACAGGGTTCTTGCGAAACGTTCGGATGGACGCATTTATTTCTATATGCCGGGAGTTATTACTGCAGTTAATGGTCACTCCACGATAACCGTTCTATTTGATAGGGATCAAGTTTATGAGGAATATACGAATGTTATTTTATCCTCTACGTCATTTTACGATATTGTCTCAGATGCCAGTCCTGCTCCGGCTCAGGTATGTATTATTATGAGAATTTATATATAATTAGAAGGCGTAACTGAAGAAGATTTGCATATTATTGAATTAGACTGGAGAAATAATGAGTTTTTGTTTGGTTTAAAGGTTACTGTCGGATGTAATGTGTGCGTTAGGACAAGTCCCGAAAATAATGTGTATGTTGAAGGTGTAGTTTCACGGATTAGCGGTTGGCCACCACAATACGTTGTTTCTGTAGCTGCGGAAGGAAAGGACTACACTGTTGCTAGACCAAATCTTAGACTTTTATTGCCTCCCTGGTGGGACGAACTGAAAGCGATTGAATCTATTTATGCCCTTCCCCACAATAATACACCTTCAGCAACGGAATCCACTCAGAACTCTGTCACAGAAGTTGAAACACCACCAGTGACATCAGGTGGTCGGCAGGTGAGTGGAAGATCGCCACCGGTGCTTGATGCCAGCCTTAGTAATGACGATAAGAGTAAGCGTTTGGAATACGATTTCTGCGAGTCGGATGATGACCTCAGAAGGGAGGATATTCACTTTTCT
This sequence comes from Orchesella cincta, assembly GCA_001718145.1. Taxonomy (NCBI): domain Eukaryota; kingdom Metazoa; phylum Arthropoda; class Collembola; order Entomobryomorpha; family Orchesellidae; genus Orchesella; species Orchesella cincta. The sequence continues at coordinate 10,725 of LJIJ01001422.1, forward strand.
GAAGCTGCAATGACTATTGGAGGGCGAAGTGCGTCTCTTACTCTGGGTACGCAGCTAGGAAGCAGCAAGTGCAGTAGCGTTCAGAGCCATGTCAGCTCAGGAAGCTTGATTGGAGAGAGGGGAACGCCACGAAGCCAAGCCACTACACCTAGATCATTAAATGATACTCCACATAAGTACAAAAAGGGCGATGTTGTTTCAACTCCAACGGGCATCAGAAAAAAGTTCAATGGAAAGCAATGGCGTCGCCTCTGCTCAAAAGAAGGGTGCACCAAAGAATCACAACGTAGAGGATTTTGTTCGAGGCACTTGGGAATCAAGAAGCCTCATCATGGTTCTCAAAATAGTTCTCTAAGGTATGCGATTTTTTTACAATTCAAAATATTTCAAGATGTGGTGAAATTTGAAAGCAAGTTTATATAATTGCCAACATTTTATTGGGAATTGCAGTAGCAGATCTAAATCGAAAGAAAGTGAAGCTGATGAAGCAAGCTCAAGAGATTCAGGAACTTCACCAAGCAGCTTAAGAGACGTCCGAGTAACTGGAAGGTTTGATGCTGAAGAAACTGAGGCAGCAACCATGTTGGTTTCTTTGTCTAGATCAACGTCCCCATCATTTTCGCCACCATCATCTCAGAAGAGTGGATGCAACTCACCCAGAGTTTTACAGTCTCCACTTACTGTTGGCTCTAGGCATAACTTATTTTTGCCGATAAGTGGTGTTCCATGTACCTCCCCAGTTCCGACATCATCTGCCACAATCGTTGTGCAGAGTGTCAGTGGAGAAAGCGGAAGATCTCGCTCACACCAATCCGTCATTCGCCCTGAAATAGTTCGTCCAAGAATTGCACCCACAGGAACCAGTGTCATACAGATGAGCCCAATGCTTCCAATTTCATCATCTGAAAGTGTCGTCACAAGAACGCCTTTGATTGTGCAAACGAGTAATGGAACTGTAAACGGGATTCAGACTAGTACTTGCAACATTGTGCCAGCCACATCTGCTAATGGAACCCCTATTGGAATCGTAATTGCTAATCCAGCTAGAATTAGTCAATCTGCGATGCATGAAAACCTTTCCAACACATCAGTGATAAAGGATACCAAGCAAGAAGCACAAAATCATCAGCAGAATTTGGAAGGGCATCGTTCAATATTAACTGGACCCCTTGCGCCACCTGCACCGTTAGGAACCTTTAAAGGTTCAACAATGACTTTGACGCCGTTGGTTGTGCAGTCAGCTCAGGGCGCTGGCAAGGGTCAAGTTCAGGTAGCTAGATAACCATTTACTTTTGCATTATTTAATATCAAACCAAGGCTGCAATAATTCTAATGAAATATTATTTTACAATAGATTGTATTGGCTCCAGTTGGTACAACATTGGGACAATCTCAGGCTCGTCAAATTGTTGCAGCTACCAGCACAACATCTACTTGCACATCTGTGCCAATAAGCACTGTGGTGACCCTTCCAAACGGACCTTCGTTCAACGCCAGGAAAACACTGGTACTTACATCAATGGCGCAACCCAACAATGAAGGAATGCACGCAACTTTTCATAGTTCTCGAAATGCCCCAAACGGCAGATCCGAGATGGTCATTAAGAATGGAGAGTCTGGAGCCACCTCATCAGGCACCGTTAACGGAGTCTCTGTTGTCAACGGACCATCATCTCCTCCTCAGTTGATAATTCCGGAAAATTCAGGGACATCCGACACCACCAGCGTTGTTTTGGTTAGACCCAAAGTTGAGCCCATTCCTAAAATCATTCATGTAGTGGATGCTTCTCAGAGCAACAATAATGGCGCTGCTGGTGCGAATTCGAATAATGCTAATCCGACGGGAACTGTCGTTCTTACCTTCGACCAACAGTTTTAAGTGGGAACAACACGGCCCCAACCCTACCGACGCAGCTCCTCCCAGTGGTTCCATGCTTACCCCCTAACGACGGGAACACATCTAACGAAAGTGATACGGACTCGACTCCCAAAGTCTACCCTTGGCATGCTCTACTACCATTTCTAACTCCTACACCTTCTCCACCTCAACAATCTTCTCAAAATGGGACACCAGAATCTCCAGCCAAGGAAGGATCTACTGCCAATGTTGGAGTTAATCAGGATGGCGAGCTATTACTACCTGACATTGGGGATGACGATGATGATGTGTTTGAGGGTGTTACGGATACAGTTAGTGGTTCTACTAAACGAAGAGCACAAAGTTTACCTGCTCCAAAAGATGATTCCAAAGAGCCAGAAAGAATTCGGCGGCCAATGAATGCATTTATGATTTTTAGCAAAAGACACAGAGCTTTAGTACATCAACGGCACCCAAATCAAGATAATCGCACAGTTTCAAAGATTTTAGGAGAGTGGTGGTATCAGCTTGGTCCTGAAGAGAAACAGAAATATCACGAGTTGGCATCAGAAGTTAAGGAAGCCCATTTTAAGGCGAATCCTGGATGGAAATGGTGTAGCCGAGATAGAAGGAAGTCATCTAGTAGCACCATGGCTGGCGCACCACCTGATGGCAAGCGACCGAGAACCAGCTCAAATGAGGATGGTGCCTATCCTGGTCAAGGTCAAACTGAGGGAGTCGATACGAGCTTTACGGAAGTGAAAGAAACACCTGGAGAGAAAGCTGGTGATGTGTCAGATGATGATGATAAAATGGTAAGGGGTATTTTGAAACAGGTTTATTTTTTTAAATGCAATTATATCGATTTTTCAAATTAACCAACGTGGTTCTGTATTGATTTAGGTAATCTGCGATGACATAGACTTGCAGTGTAAAGAAAAGGTGTCGGATTGCGAATCTGATGCAGAGGATCACGGGGTCAGAGGTAGTGACAAAAATCAATCAAAGAACATGGGGAAAGATACGCCAAATCAAGCTGCACAAACGTTTGTAAGTGTCTCAAACACCAATCTGATGCCTGGAACAACTACTGTTCTAACGGCAAATACGACTCCAATCTCCATTTTAACTCCGACATCTACAATCAACAAACCAAAGGCAATCAGACTTCCATCTGATTCTTCAACCGGGAGTCCTTTGTTGCTCTCTCAGCCAGTTCCTAAACTAGTTTTTCAACCGGCTGGTGGTGCTTTTCGTTCTGTTCCTAGCCCAAAGGATCCACCAAAGGTATGGATAAAAAAATTGATAAGAGTGCATTACCAAGAAAATGATGTACCATATAATAATAATGATAATAATCTTTCGTAGACGGACGATGGTCTTGAAAATCAGAAAGAACAAAAAACGGAAGATAAAATCATTTTCACATCCAAACCTCAGACAACTCTTGTTACTTTCACTCAAGTAACTACGGCTGGTTGTTCAGTGCCCACACAAGCGCTCCTTGTGCGGCCAACATTTACAATTCCATTTGCCAACAATAAGAATGTCACCACTACTTACTTAACTTTGCTGAAGCCTGTGGATACAACTGTAACCGCCAACACAATCAATTCAGCAACACCCAATGGTAAAGAAATGAAAGCAATATTGTCAATGTTAAAATGTATCAGATAGATAGAAATGTAATTACTACTAGTTCGGGTTATTAATATACTTTTTTATGAATTCTACAGTAGTGACTTCCGGAAATAATGAGGGAGACAAAAGTAAAGTGAAAGCTACCATTGTGAACATTCCTGTTGGCTCAGGATCCGACGATGCTACGAAGTCAAGCGATAAAGTAATTATTGATCACGTGTTTAATTGATGTATAGATTTCCTTCAAAACATGATAACTAACATTCTGTTATACGTTTGTATAATTTAGGAAGCAACCACAGTAGAAACTAAAGATGTTAACGTGAAGCCATTTGTGTTGGCTCCGACACCAGCCCAACTGGGAAAGGCCCCGCTTCAACGAAGACAGTCACAGGGTAATTGTTTGCCATTGTCATTCACCCCTGTGATTGGATCCCACGTGGTGGAAAAGAAAGACAACCAGACGGGTAACGATGCTGAATCTCCAAACGAGAATGATTCTGATAGGATGGAAGTTGATAGCAACGAACCGGAAGTAATAAATATCTCAAACCAACGTAATGCTGAACCACTAACTATCAAAATTGATTTTGCGCCGGATGAAGAACATGAAGAAATAAAAGAGTGCCAACTCTCAGCTTCTCAACTGACACCAACTCCGAAAAGCTTTTTCAAGAAGAACGTTGAGGATGGAATGGATAAGTAAGATATGAATCTGTGATGATAAGGCTGGGATATTAAATTGGTATTGTTCTGAACAGTTGTGCTGTAACTGTTGTTGTTTTAATTTTATAGGGTTCTAGAACAAGTCAAGTTTTCAGAAAAGTTTTCCAGTTTGCCACAATTCAACCCAGAAGAAACACAATCTCCATCAACTCTATCTTTGCCATCTAGCCCAAGATTGATACTTAACACCTTTAGAAAGAAGCGTATGCCTTCTGGTGAGTTTCGAACCCCTCAAGACGTTCAGCAAGCACAAGCACAAGAAACCCCTAATGCAAATTCCAGCACAAGCACCAACACCCTTACCTATACACCTAATTGTGTAGCAACTGACCAATCGGAGTTTGAAATAGATCATGATCATCATGCGCCAATGACTGCTCCCGTAAGGTTAACTGGGAACACATTTTTTGGTCCGGACTTTAATATTGAAGCATTTAAAAGTAAGACCTTTTATAAAACCTTTAATACATACTTATTTGTTTGCTATGGAGTAAACGAATTGTGACTTACCAATCAACTTTACTCATATTTAGCTGACAATCCATTACTCAAATCAAATGATGACGGAACAGTTCCTATTTCACCGGTAATCGATCGTACACCTGGTTCTTCTTTGGGTCTTGCGGGTTTGAGATCTCCGCGTACTCCAAAGACTCCTAGTACAAGCAGGTCTCTCAATGAACCCGGAATGGAGAAAGGTCACCGGCGAATTCTGGAACAAAGACGACAACTGGTTGTTCAGTTATTTAATGAAAACGGTCTTTTCCCAACCACACAAGCTACGTCAGCGTTTCAAGTAAGTGTCATTTATAGTTCAACGCGGAACGCTTATATTACAATGGTTGTTCTAATGTTCCTTGTTATATTTTGTAGAGTCAACATGCAGATGTGTTTCCCAGCAAGTCATGTTTGCAACTGAAGATTCGGGAAGTTCGTCAGAAACTCATGTCACAACCTCAAGGTGGTGGATCTCAGCTCGGCTCTGCTCCACCCACACCTTTAACTCCTTCAGCATCAGAATCATTAGCGTTTAACTTGCCGCTCACACCATCTACTCCAAACGAAGCTGGTTCATCTCATACACAACCTCATAGCTCATCAACATCCGTTGCTCAGCAAGAGTCTTGATTATCTTTTTAAATGGATGAAATGGATGTCTACACTTTCCCTGCATGAGATTGACACTTTATTAGGACGCAAAAAATGATCTTTGAAGTTAAATTTAGTTTCGTGTAGTAGATTGACAATAAGAAAGAAGACATTGATGCCTTTAGACAGGCATCACGACGACGAGTTCAATGGATGTATGTTGTATTTAGTCGTTACACAGTGATGATTGTAGTTCGTGAATGCAACATATACGGCAGTGTGTTCATGTGAATAATATAAAATAAATCCTCTGCACAATCGCAGCAATTGAAGTTTATAGTGGAACTTGAATTTTTGCCTCAACGTAAATAATACGGTGTCGGAATGATCACTCATGGAGCCTTGGTTTCTATTTTTCGAACAAGTACAAATGAATCACTGAAACCATAATTTAATGTTATACAAATAGGTAATTTTAAGTGTGTCGTAAGTCTATTTTAATAATAGTTATGATACCCAACGTTCATGACAGCTCTGCGAACGGTTATGATCCTGAGAAAAGCAAGCAATTCTTTCAATGTGTATGAATCATACTCTCGCACTAGTTATTATTATATAAAACTGACATCATATAAGAATTTGACTGTGTTTTGACGAAGGTAGCCAGAATTTACTCACTCAGAGTGACTTATATAAGATGTCGACATTATACCAATACGTATGCACTTGTATTTGATGACTGTGGTCTTCAAAACGGACCGATTGTAGATCAGGGTATTTTTAAATAGAGAATGTTAGTGTTCACGATAATAACCCTGACGTAGGTTACAATTATTAATCTATACATAAGTACAAGTAGGAAAGAAGCGAAGATATATATATATGCATTTTTTTGCAGTATTAATGTTCATATCGACGCGCAGTTACGGACTATTACTTGAATTGTTAGGATGTGAGAGTTGCCTATATTGTCATCATCATCATAATGTGTCTCGAATTTGTGAGTATTTTCTAAGCTGTATCATACATAAGGAAACTGCACGTAATTTAACTCCGAATTAATGGTGCAACAATATGGTAGGTATGGCGTAGCAAGTAAAGCTAAGCATATAGGACTTAAATCGGAATCTATGCCATTATAATTGATTTGATATGGGTTTGAATGTAGGAGCGTGTAGAAGATTTTTATGTAAAGTTTGATGGAGGTCATGTTTATTGCTGAATATTGACTCACAAATGATTCAAGTAAGTTTTGGAATGTTATATATTATTACAGAGGTTAAAAAAATTGTTTGTCATCGTCATTCCTTCCTAGCCAACCCCATCGCAATATCGCTGTCCAGTAATGCCATAAATTAGGTACATATATATATTGCTATTGGCAAAAATTTGCAAAGTACATTCCTTTCAGATTCAAGTCAACACAAAACTGAAGATAAACAAATAGATAATTATTATAGTATTGAAAAGATCGGCCATCGTGGTTTCCATCCATTGCCTAAATTGTCGCAGCATGAGAGAAATGTCTTAAATACAAGCCATTTCTTTTCAGCGATGGATCAGTACCTTTTTGGATAGGAAATCAGTTTCATTAGGCAGTCTCATCATTACTGTGAGCATTTATTCATTAATTTGGTAAAGGAATATTGTATGGATGCAAACTAGGTAAAAGGTTCATTAAATATCTACTAGACGTAATACTACCGACGTATTTAATCAAAATAAAAACGTAATAATGGATACGCTGACCGTAAAGTGCAATGCGTCAGTTGTTACCGAACTCCTCCTACTTGATGGTGCATTGTTAATTTAAAATACATATTTTTAGACGACTGAAAATAGACAGAGACAGCATACCACGCAGCTTCGACATTTAGTGTTCTTTATAAAGACTTTATTATAAACTGTCGGCATTGTTCAGATTAACACGTATTACGAATGCAAAAAAAGGCAAAAGAAAAGTCCTCCTTTTGCATTACATTACATTGCACTTTCACCAAGACGTACATGTATGATGACATGTATTATCTCAAACAAGATGATATTTTCAACATATTATTAACCAAATGGAATGCAGTTGGAAGAGTTTTGCAGTAGAAGTACTCCCACATTTCTGCTATAAAAAACTCTAGCGAAAGGACAATATATTTAATTGTGGAATGTGTACAGTCACCGTAGTGCAGTACATATTGGATGTCATTGCCACTATTAGTTTGGAATTTTTACTGATATATAACCTTATATAACTACAGTCAGTTATTCTGCCTTTTTTCATTTATCTCTGTGCAATTATATACCAAAGTGAAAGTGGGAAACCATCGTGAGAGGTGAAACGAATTTATGAAAATTTGGCAGTCAAGTAATTTAATTCTCCGGTTGAATGTATATGATATAAAACGATATTTTGAAGGGTATATTTGCAGTCGAATTTTTGTCTCTTTTTTGAATGTGGTCAAGATTGTGGGATATTATAATATGAGTGAAAGGAAAACTTTCTTCGTGTTTCGTAACTCTTTGGTTTTTTTTAGCTTGTATGACTATTTTTTTCTTACTATTGATGATTTGTTAAGAGTACTGAGTATAATGTGTGGCTAAATGAATGCTGGTTAAGTATACAAAGGAAGACAGCGTCCACACTTAATTATTAAGCTGACAGAATATATTGTTTATAAGTAGACGATTAGAACATAAATAATTTTATGAATCTGTTTCAACAATCAATGCCATTTTCAACAAGTAAAATGCATATTCGTTTGATACACAATGTTGAAGATTGTCGGTTGTAGCCTGGATAATCTAATATTATATTGCTAATATTACACTACGGTTAAAGAGAATCATTATGTGTAAGGGTTTAGTTGTAAGTAATTTTAGTGTGTAATAGGTTGCAATGATGGACCTCTTGTAGGTTTTTCATGTTGTTTTAAATGTATCGTACACAATACATACTTAATATTATGTACTAAATAGTAATTTAAAAGATTGACATTATAAGATTATTATATAAATTGTATTCAATTTAAAATGAATATTTACAAAGTTTACATTGTTATTCTCCAACAAATTCAAAATGAAAATAGACAGGGCACAAAACGTATTGTACCGAAATAAAAAAATTGCAGTAATGCAGACTATGAATCAAAACGATCATTTCTATTGCGGATTTACAGCACTTACTTCATATTTGCATGGACTTTAATACATCATTTTTGGGAGAAAGTCTTTCTTAAAAAACCGAAATTATTTTGGCCCATAACAGTATACTTTTCAAAATTAACGTTTAGCTTTTCAACAGTAGGAATTTTATCATTTTTGCATTGAAGCGTTCGGCCATGAGCTTTTCATCTTTCATGCCATCACTATGAGCCCTAGGCACAAGCTCGAGACTTTATCTTTTAAAATGAGCCTCTAATTCTCTAATGTAAGATGCTTGATTTGAGTTGAACCGTTCTGCGTGTCATACTGTAAGATTCGTACTTATAGACGAAGACAAGTAACGTTTACAAGGCACACCTTCTTTTCTAGCTACATCATTGTACTCCACTGAATGTACGTTTAAAAAGTCAGGAACGTCGACCATATGAGATCGCATTGGTTAGTTAGCGATAAAATCCTTATAAACAATGTCGACCAAATCTGTACATTGTTCAAACCCCCAATCTTTATGTATTATGTTTCTGACACGTGCATTCGTAGATTTGTTTGTTACTCATCTACAAAGGAAAGAAATATAAAATGTGCTTGTGGTAATAATAATTTATTGCCTTATAAGTACATGACATTTAAGACTCTTATCTCAACTTTTCCCGACTCATCGCCGTTTTTTATGCTCCTTTTCCTTGCAAGAGAACACGTAAATTTCTGCATGCCATATGTGCATTACACTCACATGGAATACCGAACGAACATGAAAGTTGAAGTAATAATGGTCTTGTAAATTGGTCACTAAAAACTCTCAAAGGAATTCCGCATTTCAAAGATACCCATTATCGGCTGTCAAATGTTTTGAAAGATTTATCAACGCATCTTCTTGCTAGAAATACGTGGAAATTGCCTTTTTGAAGTACACAAGTCCTTATCGTTAGTTTAGTTCTAGGAGAATCAACTAATCGATGGGGAAAAAGGTGTTAGGTTCTGCATATAAGTATAACAATGCTGAAGGTGTTTGAACGTCAACTGTCATACCGTTTTGTGAATATGATCTTTAACAAATATTGCATCCTTCTAACTTGTCAGTTAGTCAGTAAAGACAAAAGACGCGACTTCCTCGCTCAATCAAAAGTTGAGCAAAAACAGCAGAAAGCACCATGCTAATAACAGTTTCTAATAATTAGAACCTGTTGAGAAGAGTAATTTTCTTGAAGCTGTATCTGAAGCATTCCAAAACAGCAAAATGCAATTAGTAAATCTGAAATCAAGGTAATATGTTCATAGCCTTAATTACAAACTGTTCATTCCGTTATTTTGTTTGTTTTTCTGGACGAGCAGCTTTTCCTCATTGCCTCCTTTGTGTAAGGTTAGATATCAAGTTGCCCCATCTTGCTTTAAATAGGGTAGTTATCACCTCAATAAATTCTTGAACTCAGATCAGATTGCCGATCTTGGCCAAATCAATGTATTAGATAGCGTAGTAAATAATAAGAACCCTCGGGAAATGTGAAATATTATGAAATTGCGAGTTTTTCTGCTATCGCTCGAGAAGAATTACTTCCGACTGTTTGCCACTATTAGCATGTCATCGATATTTACGAATGTATCCTACCTCTTCCAACCGAAAAATATGTGTATATATTGTCCATACGTACGGCACTTCAAGTTTATCCCATATTGAGATTTTACTGACTCATTCTCATAACTAGAGAGAAGACTACTTCACGTTTCACCGGAGAGGATAATAATGAAATCATGAAATGCAGTAATAAAATGTTTTAAATGTTGATATCCCAGCATTGAGTAGAGTGCTAAAAGCTTTTTAAGAAGGTGTCAAAAAGGGTTACAAGGAATACCGTATATGTTATATATGCAGTTGAAAAGTATTTTTCTCGTAATGGATGGACGGACAACAGAAGTGAGCCCACTGAGTTTTAACTGCTTTGAAAGGGCATCACGAACGAACTGTGATCCGTGACCATCATAATTATCCTTCTATCTCTTCCCCGTTGAACCTTTTTATTGATGGTTGCATTTGAAAAAGATGAGCCCCAACACACTTGAAGGCATCAAGTCATCATCATCATCGAAATCATACAATTCATCGCCAAGAAATTTGAGAAGTGGACAAAAGGTTTGATAAGAACTCTTTCGTCGCTTCTCCGAACAGATATTTGATTTGATTAAGTCCTCTTGTATAAACTCACTTTCGTCATTTTATACCAAATAGAATGATCAAGTGAGCACCAAAAAGAATTTCACTTTATCACCTTTGATGTACATTGTTCATGTACATGAATGTTTTTTCATCCAGTCCAATTTATGCACAGCTATGAAAATGTTTAGTTTGACCGATGGGTTCTCCAAAATGAAAAGCTCTTGTCGAGCTTCCACTAAGAGGAGATGGAGGAGTGCATATGAATAACAGTAATGATAGCAAATGTATGCATTATTCTCACTTGTCTCGCTCATATGTGCCTGTTTAAAACGATTGGATGGTCAATGAAGAGTGCTACAACAAGAGTTGGTCTTGCTTAGGTGATTTATGGGACGTTTCTCTGTGACGTGTGTGCAAGGGAATGAGTTGCAGCTGAACTACATACAGTGAAATCATTCTTTCGGGCTTATCGCTTTTGTTCACCGGTATTATATGCATGTGCATGCAAACTCGGAGGAATCTTGAATGCTTTTTTAGCACCAATGTGCGTATTGTTTTGGTATACACGCATAGTTCCTAAATAGAAGTAAATGAGGGTGCAAACAGATCTGAAATATATGGATACGCACTTTGGTGGAACAATGAGTAAGCTTGTTACTTGGTACGTAAAAGGAAAGAATTCATGACAAGTTAATATATCTTTCACTAGCCCACACGCCTTGCCTTATGTTATCTATCATGCACGGCTCCTTTTCTCAATAGCTGCTAACTTAAGTCTTTATGCAAAGATCAACTAGTCATGTGTCCGCTGTATAAGAAAGGCCAAACTGTTATGATTTTTTACATGCAAAGAAAACGAAACCTAAAATAGATCACAATTGCGGTTTCAAATCTTACACAAAAATCAAGATGCATAGCACTATGTTACGGATGCTCATTTTAGCATATAGCAAGTTGTTTATTCCTTGTAAACGTAAACTTATACTATGCGAGCATATAAATCTGTCGAAACTTTCCACTAAAATGATTTTAATCATTCGTAGCTTGTTTCCGATTAAGAAAGTGGAAATCAGAAAATTGGTTGGCTATTACGAGGAACTGTCAGTAGTACATTCCAGTAGATATTTGCTTCTGCTTCGTTTTCTTTGCTTTTCCTCTATATTCCCTAGTCCATACACACTTCCATTACTATTTTACCACACAACAATCAATTGAAATTGAAGGAACGAGAAAGGGTAACAAAAGCTACGTCGTATACTTTCCCATTCACTTGCCCTTTGTTTACTTACATACGTAGTTGGTGGCGTGTGTTCCCTTTTCACTATACCGTTTACCATATTTGACTAGTTGTTCTTTATTCGTGCTTTACTTTCATACTTCATTCCTTGTTTTTCTTACGACTTAGAGTCAAAAAGAAAAGCATTCTAGTGGGAGCAAACAAGTGCATATGTGGAACTCTAGCAGCACTCTTCCTCATGTATGTACTGCACTTCTGTTTTTACTTCCATTTCTTTATTCCACTTCTTCATTCTTGAACCGGATATGACAACCAGACTTCATTTCATTATATTACACCGAGGAACCTGGCTCTCCATGCCGTAACCAGGTTCAGGCTACTACTCTACATCTAGCAAAGAGTTTGGACTTCACCAGAGGAGGTCGGACGGCTTCTTTTGTGTACACATAATCCGAATTTTCCTCGTTTCTTTCCCAGTTCCTCTTTTTGAGCATGCATGATGCATATAATACTGTAAGCAGCTTCAGCCAAATCTTAAGGAATTGCCTTGCCTCAAGCTTATTTTCAAGGAGTCTATACATTCATCTCTTGAAAAGCGAGTATATCAGCATCAGTCATAGACTTCTACAAACATTGAAGAAAAACTTGGAAAGAGGAAAGAAATAAAGGCATCTCAAAACTATTTTTTCCACTACAACTATCCATATTTACCCTATATATACGTATATTTCATAAGAATAAAAAACTTCAAAACAGCTGGAACACAAAAGAAATAAAGAAAAAAGGAAGGAGCACCCTCAAGGCTTATAAATACAGATGCGAGAATTTTACTCACAAGATTATGTACTCCTCAAGGCACTTACCAACTTCATCTCTTTTTTTTTGTGCTGAACCTTGTATTATCAACTTAAACTATAATCCATATGCTTGCAGTAAACCGTAGTTAATATTTGAAGAAAACTGTGAAGACAGTCACGCAGTCGTGTGGACTTAAGTGTGTATCTTTGAATGTTCTGTCTATAATATTTATGCATGTTTAACAAAACAGTTTCCAGCTTTGTTGAGGTTTCACTACGACAATAATGTCGACATCACTGTCAATCTCCTAAAAACCAAAAGGGAGCATCCATCTGTAAAGGAATCAGATAGAGATGTTGAGTTAAGGACCAGAACATACATACATTCATATTGCACTGGAGAAGAGAAAAGTATTTCTCGAGAGCTTATATGAATCCCGTCCAGTTAGCTCACACGGAAGTTTTTCATTTGGAAGGGAACCCTGTGCTTGGCTTAGGTTTAGATGATGATGTGCTGTTGTGTATTGTGTACTTAACTTCATTTCAGCAGTCCATTATAACTAGAACCACCAACACTTTGGTACAATGTAATATACATGGAGTATAATATCTAGTTGTTATATGAAATGTTAGAGACAGCTCATACAGTAAATCTCTAATAACACGTATATGCGATGCAAGACTCAAGTTTTGTTTGGAGAAGAAAGTATTATTTAAAGAAGAAAAGCAAACTTGACTGATGAAATGGAAAGAAATAAGAAACGGATTATAAACAAAACTTTTACAAACCTTGGGTCGAGTCGAACAGAAGCGTTAAGAGCTTGTAAACTTACGGTCGAAGTTGGCGTTAGTTTTAGGACGGTGCGTTGTGCGTTATGTGTGGCGTGGTGTGATGTGTGTGCTGCTAGCTTCAGGGCTATTTCATTCAATAGCATGTCCTCGTTTTCAGTCATGGTATTATTGAACAGGATGAAAAATAAATAAAAAATATGTATTTTAAATCACCTCACTTGATGCTGCAACTGATAATGCAGTTTTACACAATGAATAGCTTTGTCTATATGGCATTTGTCTTGTTGGAACTGATGCATTCGAATTGATGTAAGCATAACTATATGAGGAAAATGGAGTTGTAACAAAGAAGGCATTCACAAAGTTTGAATACGTATAATAATATGGTATATAGGAATGGGATACACTCGCCTTCACATATGGTCTTATCGATTCCTTAATATTTTATACTGTCGGTTTTAGGACCCTTTAATCCTTCACTTTAGATTATTATTTTAGGTGCACATGCCTGAAAAACGATTGGATAAAGTAGATATGAATACAATACCGGATATTTTTAGTGTCATGATCCAACGATGATCTGCTGTACAAATTACAAATACAAACATGACCTTTTTTTATGAATTCCTTTCAGCAATAACTGAAAGGAAATACTTTTTACCAGCATACAAAATGCAAAGGATTCTCGATAAACACTAGAACTAGAAATACCAACGAAGCCAAGCTTACAGTAATCTCCGATGGTGGCTGCAGGGCAGTCGTACTTATGACTGATATTATCTGTTTGTTTAGCATTCTCAATAAATGTATATTTAAGCTTTGAACATTATTTCATTTGCATTTGACACGTGTGTATTTGATCATTATCATTCCATACAGTCCCTTCAGAACAATTGAGAAGGACTGCTCCCAACTACAAAATAGTTTGAAACCACAAGCCCAATTTTGTTATAAAACGTCAGCAGTGGAGCTTCAAAATGATTACTGCAGAATGTAGCAATGATGATGATGTCCATAAAATGTAAAAATGGTTTGCATTTTCTAACGAAGCTGTTGGTAATGTGTTCTATAATTGACATTCAACTACTGCAAGACGGTTGCTAGTTCTGTTGGCCAAAAAGGTTCAGTAGAAAAAAACGTTTCAATATGAGGCAGTAGTAAATTGCAATAAAACCAAAACCCTTTTTTCATTTTCCATAATAGCTTCACTAATGCCGCTAGCACTACTCCTCGAGAAGTAACCGTGAATATGCCAAGACGTATAATAAACCGACCATTGCTTCACACTTTTTGCTTCACAAGTTGCTGCGACAGTTTTATAGACCTTCAAAATGTTGAAAGCGTCACATATGAGAGTGGAAAAGTAAGTGTCCAGTAGAATCATCGTGTTACACGTATCAGCTTTCTTCCTTCCTATATATCTTTTGCGATTTCCATTTAAAGCAGATTCTTAAATGTTTGTTCATTTCTTGCCATAAAAATCCCTTTTTCATTATCTGAATCCAGCAAGGCTCCAACTGCGGATAATATATACCATAACGTTTCTATTTTACAGGCGAATATATAAATGTAGCTCACAAGAGAAAACGACCACGTTTCTTCATGGCTTTTGAATGGAAAATATGTGAAATGTGGATACGGATATGTGAAATCTGGAATCTTTCCTTTCACAGTGGAAGAATGAAAACTCCCGAGAGAAGCATGCTTTTCTCTATCTCTCCACCAGTATATAGGAGCAAGCAGTCACACAACAGCACAAAGAGAGTCAAGAAGACTAAGGCCCATTTCCAAACCCATAAATTAACTCCATATTATTTCAGTCGCATCATCTCATTCTTTAAATTATTTTTTTCGGTCCCCAAAAAAAACTTTCCTCATTGAACATGCATTTCGCCTTGAATTTTATAGCACAGCTGGAAGAGCAGAGCAATGTTACATTTTATGTACAAGCGGAGAGGCATTCATGTTTTGAACAATGTATGAAAGGGACCATGCATACTTATTCTCTCGTGTTCCATGTGCTTCCGACACAATTCACAAATGGGTCAGCAGATTTTACGATATCTTTTTTTGCGCTCCACTTTCCCTATAATAAAATAGAAAAAGTTCCTGAATGAACAGAGAGAAGGAGGAATGATGACTGCTTTTGCTGTGCTTTCCTGTGTCATTTAGCTTTCTCCCGTGGAGTGCGGAAGGAGAGTAGGCGAGTTGACTTTTTATCTACTAAGCCTCCGCTGGTACGGTACGGTACAACATCATATCTGCATATAACTTTTTTTTATTTTTCTGCAACTTGTCCACCTACTTCTTTCCGGGCCTGGAGTGCTTCGGGAGTCGTAAGTTTGAAACTAGACTGGACAATTGTATGGAACGGAACTGCACACGTAAAAATAACTCTGCACAAATAATGATGCGGGCGACTTTTTTATCGAAAAAATTACATGGGATCTGTTACATAAGTAACTGCTGCTGCTACCATTGGGCCAAGTAGTAGTAAGTAAACTGGACGGTTGAGTTAGTATAATATATAGGTACGTACTTTTACCCTGGTTGGTCTTCCGTAGATCGTTTTACCATTTACTTCTGAACAAAGTCAAATAACTCCCATTCACTGAACCAAAATATTGAGGCAGAAGAATGCTGCTCGGGTGCCTGCGAAATGACGACTTTGAATTTTCTGTCGGCTTACATTTGCCATACGTTCTCGATTAACTACCACTGATACTAAAACATGATTTCTTATTTGACTTCTTGTCATATATTATTGTTATTGTTCAGGTACTCTCATCAAGGTAAAATATCTAACAAAGATGTTTAAAAAAATAATGCAATCCATATAAATATATTGGTTTAGGGTAATACATCACATCTCCGAACACACACGGCGAACAAGTGTGTATGAAACCCTTGTCCCACTATCTTCCTTCATTATATTCCTTATTGGTCACTCGTTTCATTCCATTTCAAAGCTGATATTGGTGCTCTGCACTTACCTAGTTATGACAGAGTCATCAATATTATCTTGAATGATATAATATAATAATGGGATAACATGAGTCCCATGGTACATGCACGAGTTCAAAAAATGAGGCCTCTGATCAGTGATCATGATCAGTACCACAGCGAAGCAGTAACAGTTGGTATAAAAGATAGGATGGCATGACTATGAGATATTGTCTGACTTTCCCAGATCTATTGAAATGCTCTGGGTTGAAAAATGAGTTAAGAAAAGAAGAGATATTATAAGAGAGCAAGAAAAAGAAGGGCAAGGCGGAATGGAATCTTGTTCAACTCAGTTTTTTCTCTCTTCGTCCTTTTATGTAATACCCAAAAGAGATTCGTGTACGCAATGTTGACTGTATAGAAAATAGTATTCAGCTATTATATGTATTTAATATTTGCTAGCTTTTTATAACTTGCTTGCTAGCTGGTAGAGTCAGTTAAGTCGCCTGTATATATACTCATTTTCATTTCTATTCGAATTCCATACAAATGCTGTAATACGCATATATATACTGGCTGCTGCCGCTGTGAAATAAATTAGACTGAACGTGCTTTCCTCCTTCTAGGTTTTTACAGACTATTGCCAACGAAGAAAGAAATTTTCGGTTCTATCTATGTGTGATATGTTCAGTTCAGCTCACCAGTGCATGAAAGCGAGTATTTCTGAATGGAGACGATAAATGATATTGATGCGCATAGACGGGCAGATAAAAGGAGATGGGTAATAATCATATGGATAAACGCAACTACATTTATTCATGCAGGACAAAAAAAAATACATTGTACATTCAAACATTTTTTGGTGCTTTTTGTAGCTGTACCTAAAGGAGTATATTAGCAGCATAATATATTATGGCAGAACTGTGTGGTGGCATGTATCTTGTTTGGCTCAGACTTTTTTTTGTATGAATATTCACATCAATTCTTTAGATGATATAGAATGCTTTTGTGAAAATGTGCTTGTATGGGAAGCATAAATCAAATGACAAAAATCTTGTTTTATTTAAAAGCTTTTGGTGGAGCTGGAGGCATTTGCGAGATTATAATGTGCTTGTCAGTTTTCATTTTCATTTGCAAAGTCGCCTTTGAATCTGTCTATATGGCTTACATACATAGATCAATTTCTTATAGAAGGAGCAGACAACATATTAATGTGCGTCTTGGCCTGTAATAATGTAGTAAATCCATTCTTTATTGAAATGTCTATTTCTTCAATGGGGTTTTGCTAAGAAAAGAGAAATATTATTAAATAAAGTTGAAATAGCTTTCATAACATCATTGACCCGCTTCTTTTGTTCACATACAAAATTTGTTTGCACTTTACTCACATACTTGTACTTTGTACTTGTTCCGGCTTACTTAATACTAATATGACGCTCGCTTAAAAGTTTGCGTGTAAAGCTTCATCCTCACAAAAATACTTTATTGCTAGAAAATGCCAGTTTGTCATCAGTTCATATTCTCGTAGTTATCTCAGTCAGGGTTTTACCACTGCGCAGTCAATTATTGTATTTTTCAAATGATGGTGTAATGTTTGGCAAAGTGAGAAATACAAACATAATGTACCCAGTCGTCGTCGTCACGATGTGATTCTGCGTTATATTTGCACTAGTCAGTGTGGAAGATTAAGATATCTTTCATGACCATCAAGAATATCCCAGTCGACTGTATTTTCTTTGAACACAAGGGATTTTTGACAGTTTTACGGCAACGAGTTTTTATTCTCGCTTCACAAAATACATATTGCACTCCGTTGTAGGGAAATTTACGACGTGTTGTTGAATTGCTGTGATGTCAAATATTCATTAGCACACAGCGGCAGTTGTCTGTTTTTATGTACACACTTATCCAAAATACGATGCTCAAAGTCAGGGGGAAGAACAGGCAAAGACAAAAAAATGAGCCGTGTAGGGAAATAAAGTATTTCTTCATGGAGTGGCCAAATCTTTTAGGTATGCAAATCAATATGAAAAATATATGTACTAAAGGACAACAGCTGCAATTAATTATTCGGATTGCTGGTTCTCTGAATTGCCAGAATGGTCAAAACCAACCTCATAATTTGCATTTAAGATACATTGTTACATCACATCTACTACAAGTAATGTTTACTATAATTATGTAGTTTTCATTGGGTCTAGTAGTGATGTATGTTGACTAGCTTGTCTGCAAGCACAATATCATAGATTATATTTGCAATTGCAAAATTGGTTTATGGTGTGTTAATGCAAATGGCTGACACAGTAGGAAAAACAGTATTAATGTGTGTAGCTAATCATGATACCAAATGAATTTTGGTCATAAATGCCGAGAGAAGAAAATTATTATGGCTTTTCGGAGTACATAATCGTGCAGACAAATTATAAAGACCTATTTTGTTGTTTCCCGTGCCATATTTTAGTAGTAGGTAGCTTCATTTATCCGTCTGTATTCCGAAGTCTTTTGGCAGGATTTGTTTTTCAATAAATCTTGCAGGGTGAAACGTGGACTATTGTTTTTCGTAATGATCACATTACAAACGATCGATATGGCACCAATTGGAATTCAGAAATTGTAGTGCATTAGGCTCCATTCAGATTTTGCAGACTAGACATTTGCGAAAACATATTAAAAGTTGGTAATTTGGTGATACCGATATGGCGAAATTATATATCATGAGAAAGCGCCGTCGGGACTAAAACAAACTAGTAGAATTAATAATAAATACATTACCCAAACGAAAATGCCGACAAAGCTTGCAAATTATTTCCAGCATGAACGCTGTCGTTTACTTCAAATCATTTTAGCAGTTGTAATGGAAGAAAAAGATTTAATTGTCGTGCGTCACGTTATAGCTTCTAACAATTAAGATCCCATCTTTACATGTTGAATTTTGTATGTCTTCCAACATACATACATCAATTCTCTAATAGGTGATAAATCAAAAAACTAAAAAACAGTGGAGTTTGCAGTTTTTGAGATGCAACAGTAGCTTATAATAATGTTCTAATGTGAATTAATTTAATATTTTTCAAGTTTAAGAAAACAGCAACCATGCAATTATACTATACTTATATTATACTAGGTTATCAAAATTTCTGTTATTAATTTGATGCCCTGTGAACAGGGATCAGAATCTGCTATAATTAGTAATTTAAGAAAATTGGAAACGAAATCAGCTAGCGTAGGTGAACGCTAGAAATTGAATAAGAATGATGCTGATACGACAAGATTAAATTCGAACAAGAAACCAGATTCATATACCCATTATTATAGTCATTATTTGATCTCTACAAGAAAATCTATTTCATTTCTTTTCTCGCTGCTGTCTTGTTTCTTTCTGACTCTCCAGTTTTTCATTTCGGAAATGAATGAAACCATCCCATCATACCTATTTGAAACCAACATGGTATTCATACCCAGTACTTCATAGAAATGCAGATTTTATATTTGGCACAACAGTTTTGCGTAGTTTTTTGTCCTTCACCTATTGAACATTATGTAAGAAGCGTAGTGTTGTACTATGCGGTAGTTACTATTGAGTTACATCAGATACCTTAATCTTTTGTGCCTCAAGCATACTCTATAGGTTTGGAGAAATTTTGACATGGCTTATTATTTCACATCGGGGATTAAAGACTTCAAGGCAAGGAAGCATGCAATTAAGTATATGACTCGCATGTAAAATATTTTGATTCCTCATTATTTTAAAGCTTTCATTTTATTACTGTTTCACACGGGCAACGTGTATTCACATTCACCATCCACGCCTATTAAATACGGCTTAAATTTAAGTATTTCCATCCACTCTTTGATGGCGACATACATTTTATTTTACACTATGCATGACCAAAATATAATGGATGGATATAAAATATATATATTTAAATAGTCAAAACAAAGAGCTGCTCTAGGCCGGAAAGTAATTATGAGCATAATAAGCATCAACGGGGAACCAAATACGCCGTATTATTTTATACGTATGTTATTACACCAAAGCCTTCGTGACCTGCTGACCTATGCTTCAGTGAGAGTAAAGTAAAATCAAGGAACTCGGGAAAATTTTCATTCCATTTCATAAAAGGATATTTACCTCGGCTAGTAGGAGTGTCTAAGAAAGGTATGGATAGACAGACAAAACAAATCGGACGACGATAATGATACAGTTAGCAGCAGTATATCACACTCCTTCTAATAACTCAGCTAGGGTGGCGGGGTCTGATTTCATGTTTTTTAAGATTTAAGAGATTTTATGAGACTTGAATGGGATAGAATGAGTTTGAAAGGAAAATGGTTTAAAGAAAAACTTGGAAAATATACTGAAAATACCTCACATTTTAAAAACCTCAATAAGGTACATTCCACCCTATTGAAAACGTAACTTAACAAACAAGACTGGATAGTGAATTATTATATCAAATTTTTCATCTTATTCTTAAAAGGACGTATTTTATGTTCTTTTGATCTAATACAACATTTTCATGTTTAGATATCATCAAGTCCAACAATTTACTTTACACCATAACTGCATCAAATCTGTGAAGGTGTTTTCATCGGATGATTGGACAAGAATCCAATTTGAAAAGAGAATCAGTCCATCAAAACATCATATCATGGAATGTTATAAAAGTGTTCGATCTATTGTGTTACTATTGAGTTTTTGAGGAGACTATAACACAGCATGAAACATGCAACTTGATGCCAAATGATATCCTTAATGTAGAAATGGGTACAAAGTGCAAGGCTATAAAGAATTGTGCATGTGGCTGTAGAACTGTGAGTATCCAATGTTTGTGTATTTCAAATTCTCGAGTTAAGAAGGATTCCAGATTTTCCTCACGAACAATGACAGTTTAGCTTTAGCAGGATTGGGAAAAAAGAATCTGCTAAAGCTTCTTACCAAAAGAAAAGCGGAGATATGGAATTCTCGTGGGAACTTTTTAATCCGTATCCATTCCCATTCATTTCCAAATCGGTTCACTTTCCTTTTCGAATGGTATACTTACTTATTGTATGCTGCTGTGCACTAGACACTACGACACGCTATATATCTTTATGCTTAAATGGACTTTCTCCAACTTTTTAGAGAAGAGAGAGCATCAGCAGCATCCATTATAAGCACTACTACTTTGCTGTGGCACATGAGCTAAATCCTTAAAGTTTATGCACTTTCTGAAAAGTGCAGTTAAGTGCTTTTTGTATTAAAAATCTTTGTCATCAAATGCAGCATTAAAGATAATGGCAATAAAACTTCAAACAAAACAATTAGACACATTTTAAACAACTTTTGTGCATTTGCACTAACTTATAATATATGACGCACATAAAAAAGGGAACACTGAAACATCGTGGTTTTATCTTTGAAAATGTTCATGGTGTGAAAATTAATATCTATTGGTTTGAAATCTTTGGAGTGAAGCTAGACACATATAGAAAAGCAGCTATTTTATAAGAATTTGCTAATGGATGGCTCCTTTTCGTACCATTTCAGTGACAGCTGCTGGCTAGCTACCTATTCTAGATTACAGTTTGCACTTGCAATGAAACTTGAAAGTGGCTATATATATAGTAATTTAACTGGATAGTAATAAAACGGCTTGGGAAAAGTATATTGTGGTGCAAAGTCAGCAAGCATCCAAAACTGCATCCAGCCAAGCCAACTAAGCATTTTGAGCTGCCGTAGGCCTGGGCCACAACGGAACAATGAAACGGTTCCTAATCGAACTTATGATGTATTGTATGTACTTACATCATTTCATTTCATACAGTCAGATCGATATCGACATCTGTAAGCGAGGAGCTTGCACTGCACAACATGAGAAATCTCTTACTAGAAAACCAATGGTAGACATGGAAGAGCTAGAAAATATTGGCAAAAATGCGGTTGTTATTATTACAAGGACCTTCTGTAATGGAAACTGTAATAATTTTCTTTTCAATGCCAAAGCCAATGTCAGACAAGATAAGAACGCCAAGACACAATAAAAGCTATCATTTTTCTGGAATTCGTTCAGAAAAATATTTAGCAGTATTTCTAACATTTTACGCACTAGCTGAGTATAGCAAAGTCTAATAGTAAATATGAACTTGAATCAGGCGATCAGATTAGACAAACCCAATGTTGCCTGCTGGCAAAGCTTATAGTTTCCCACATGGATTTTCAAGCTTTCTAAGTATTGAGCCTTGAAATCACCTCGTCGGGTAATTTTAGGTGATTTTCTAAACACAGTGCCGAAATGAACACATTGCATTGATTACCTTTCTTTGAACACTTTCACTCAAGGTCAACATGTTTAGCTGTAGAGGCAAATTACAAGATCAAATTAACAGTTAAATTTTTCAGAAATGTAATTAATTATAACTTTAATTTCCATTCCAACCCATTATTATCATTGAAACAAAAGTATAAGCTTTTAATGGGGACTCTTTTTGTATGAATTTTCCATATCATACAATAAAATGGAACTTGTTATAACATTTGTCTTTGATGAGTTTGAACTAATTCCATTGGAATTGATGTAGTGTTTTCCATTTGTGTAAATTCAATAAACTGCATTTAGCTCATGTCTCAAGTATGTAGCAAACCTTTTAGCATTTCCTTTGATATTTAAAGTGCTCTATTTATCAGACATTTCCCAAAATGCTAGTTCTCAAAATAATAACCTAACATTTTATGTTGTATCAATTTGCCCAAAAGTTTACTTTTTCACCGATTATAGTTTGAAAGAAGATAGAAAGTATGATTGAAGCAATTGATGGAAAAAGTGAGAGAAAAGTTTTAAATTCTTTGTTCTTTCAAGAATTGCCCTTTCTTAGAAACATCAAACCACTTACTTTTAAAATAAATCCTAGAAACAATCTACAGCTTAACGGTGCGGTAAAAATTGCCCGCTTTTAGCACAATGTGGTGCACACTTTCACTACCTAGAAATAGAAGTGGAAACAACTCTTATTTTGTTCTTTCTCCTTTGCGTACGTACGAGACTATATTGCTTGGTGCTTGTATCACTTCAGTATCCCCGGAAGGTTCAGTTGTAAAGTGTGACTAGTGTGAGGCACATATAATATGCTCCCTGCTCTCACATCGATATATTTAATGCAGTGAATGGTTCTTTCTTTGCCACTTACTTTCTTTTTACACTGTGTTCACTTTCTCTACGTTTATGTTTTCTAGCAACCTTTAGTTGGCTCCATCTCACCTGATGTACATATATGAAATGACATTCACAAAGATATTTTGAGAATAGCTCAAGTTTTTTATTCCACAATAAAATGAAAGTATATATGAGTACGTATGCCATACATTTTCATAGCACTTCTAATATTATCATAAAAGTATGTATCACAGTAGGTGTATATGCGCGTATTAACACTTTATAACCACTTTTAATGCGGTTATTGTTGAAGGCTTATGCTAATTTTGTAAGCTGGAAAGCATTTATGCATGACATGGCTCAGTACTATTACAGTACCTATCACCACTCCACGTGCTAACTAATCAAAACGTTTTCATTTCCTATTATTTACATTCTTATATGCTTTACTTTATATTATGTGTGCATGCTTTTGAATTCACAACACATTGTTAATTTTTTACCTCCAGAGGAAGAAAAATAAAAGAGTCATTATAACTTGAAGAGTGTCTTAGTATGTAGAGTTTTTAAATAGCTAATGAAATTGCTTATAATTTCCTACGGAAGTTGAAGAGCATCTCTATAAGGTTTCAAGCTCCTCAGAGAACAATTACAACTGGATACGGCTTTTGTTTTACATGTAGATTCTCTTGTAATGCATAAAATACCTGACAGAATTAGCGTACAGTCAGGAGGAGAGAATGAAATGCAAGAACCTGGTTGAAAATGGATACACGTATTATTCCTTTAGAAAATACTCACAACCCTATTTATATTCTCTGAGGAACTATTCATCTGTCGGTCTTTCTCCGATTTTTTTCTCCAGTGCATTGTGTTGTGCATGTGCATGCTAAATAGCACTTTCTCGGTGTACCTCTTTCCTTCTTTTGCTGGAAAGCGATATAATACAATTTAAATAGTTGAAACTATAAAAGCTCTTCAACTGTGCATGAGCATAAAGGTTGATTTAGAAGTTTCAATGTCGCTGATAAAGCATTATATATGTGGCCATGAAGAAGAAAAAAATCACAAAATATAATGCTATGCTCCATGGGATCATGCCAAAGTAAAGATGCACATCTTCTTGTTTAATACCTCAACCCTTTGAACGGTAAAACCTTGAAGTGAAGTTGAAAAATATTCACGGCAGAGGCAAAAGCAAGGCAGAACAAGGTAAATGTGGTTCAAATGAAATGCACATAACGAGAATTCATGTGCATTCAGCACCCTCCACAGTAATATGTAACAAGATGCAAGCATGGATCATGGATTCGGATAAGTTGAGTTAGTCAGTCAACCGTATCGAAACATAGGTAGAGACAGCGACAGAGAGAGAGCGAACAGAGGTAATGTGCCAGTGCGAGTAAGAATATAAACTAGGAGCAGAAATACGAATAATATATATCTGAATACAGCTTGAACATAAATAATTGAGAGACGACCCGGGTAAAACACAAGGGGGGAGAAAGGTATAATGGTCTTCAAGTTAACTGCTTTGCCTGCCTAGTTGAAAAGGGAGGGAAAGGGGATGGCTTCTCATTCAATAGCACTGTATCCAATACACCTTTTTCCCGTAGAACTAAATTACTAGCATGTTCCTATAATATAAAGTAAGGACATTGCTTACACCTTTCTTCATTTTACTGCACACTTTGCATGAAAATGTACATTACAAAAAGGGGTTGCAATGGAAGGGAAGTCGCAAAAGAAGAATGACTGGATTACAGAACGTTCCGAGTTTTTGTTCACGTTTTTATATGGAATACCGGGCGTGTGGATATTGTCTCTATATTTCCAAATGGTTGAAATAACATGGCTTTACCTCACACATGCTCTTTACTCGGGTATATTTTAAATTTAAAGTGTTCATCACCGTTGCACTCGACTCTCTGCGGATTGCATTCCACTTTGTACTCCATTGCCTTTGGCGTATGTGGAGTTGCATGGAATGGCATAAAAATATACGCATGACTGTGCTCGGTTTATTCAACGTTTGTAATAACAATGCAACTCACAGACTTTTGTTCGTACATAACGATAATTACTATGTAGACGTGTGCACACACATGCATACACACTTCAACCTCATCCTCTTGATTTCCAACGTGAATTATGTGTACATGTATCATTCATCCGGAAGAAAGAGGTGGACAGCAGTGGAGCAAAGAGGAGGGAGCAGGTAGGGAGGAGATCTGAAAATGCAACATATTATAAAACTGAATGCTGTTACCAGAATGTTATTAAAGTGCATAAAATTGGTAGGAGCAGCAACCGTCTAGGGTAATTTAGCGGATCAAACGGGAAATTAGTCTTGAAAATCTGAAGTGACTTGATTACACTGGCGAATACAAAGTAGCAAAAAAAGTATTGTAGTAAGCACCTTTTGATTTTGGGGTCGTGTATTTCCGGGTGTACGACAGTGAAATCGCAGCTCATTAATAATGTATCCACTATCCACATTCATGCAAGAAGGACTACATTTAAAGATAAAAATTAATAAGGTACGAACGAAGGAGTTAACTTCCATGCGAACATGTATGGTGTATTTTGCAAGAATATTGCAATGTTACCTCAAATGCTGGTGTAATGACTTGTTTGGAATGCGAGCTAGCCTAATCTTTCCTTACAAATTAAACTCAACTTTTTGATTAGCTTAATAAAAATTTACGAGCATATTTCAGCAGCAGCCGAGTTATATACATAAATACTTGAAATTAGCCCCTGACTTGGGCTACCTTTGCACCAAAGAAAAGTATCTAATATTGGTACACATTCAATTATAATGAAGTATTATGCACGCTCTCCGTTGTTTTCCTCATTGACTTTTCATTAGTGCGAGTGATTTAAGACGGAAATTAAAACGTCCCATCTGTCAACTCTGTCATTGTTGATGAAGGAGCGATCGCAGCAATCTGGCAAGCTGTTCTACTTGGAGCATACCGTCGTCATATGCATAGGTATGCAATATTTAGCACACAGTGAGCAATAATGAGCATATAAATATTGTACGAGGAGTTATGCCGGATATGGCGAAAACTCCCCAAGATATTTGACTTCAAGCATTACTTAACTCATTTACTTAATCAGCAGCAGTCGAGAGCACAGGTTATCAAAAACACATTTCCTATTGAGACCACACCTTTCCAAGCTGATGAGCAAAGCATGTAACAAAGCATTATCCAATCTCAACATGATGAATGTTAGAAAATCTGCCTGCGTAAATAAATTCAACAAAATATTTTCTTTTGGTCTAAAATCCATTTATGACGAGACAAAAACTATCATGCATGCGTTCCAAACCCGTATTATTGTATTGGAACCAAAAATATAAGCTTTTCGGGCAGGTGGTACTATTGATAATCAAGATGATTGTTGCAACATGTAATACACATTATTTGTTTGGAATTTGGAATCATACATGATCTCTCTCTCCTTATCATAATCCTGAGCCAGGTAATTTTTCCCCTATGGTCTATCTCTGTTTTGGATGTTTGTCGCCTCTTGTCTCAGAGTTCCAACCGGGTTCGGCTTTCACACTGACGGCTGCTAATCTGGCACGTACAAATCCGTACAGATGTGGACAAAGACCGTGATAAAGCCTTGTCGTACGTAATCAGCACAATGAAAAGAATAAAAGTTAGTCACTACTCCACTATAACACTTACCTTACCATCATCATCAGAAGAAACGAGAACGACGGTATAAACACCTTTTTCCAAGTTGATACCATGATCATGATGACGATGATACCGTTCTTGTACTGCTTCTTTAGTATCACAACAACTTTGACTCCTATGGTTCGGGGACAAAAGATGCCTTTTTCCTCTCCGTAATTCCAAAGGGTCCACAAGGATATTATCGTATGTTTGCAACGTATATATGAATAGCAACGTTAGTAAGAAAGAGAAAATAACATTTTTCAAGCTGGTTGTACTAACTAAAAAGAGAGGCTGCATTGAGAATATTATGGTGAGCTTACGCATCCCATGAATATCGCGTCAATATAGTAAAAAATGGTGATCCTCCATTACATGGTGTGTTTGTAGCCTGCACCGAGCAGCCAAAGCCAAAAAACCAAGTCTGCAATGTATCACTGAACTGGCATGGCATGGCAAAGCTAAAGAGGAGTCTTCAGCTCAGGATGGTCTTCAGTATATTCAGAACCGTGGAAGGGAAAGACCGTGTCGCGTGTGTTCTGGACGTGATCGTGTATTTGTACTTTTGTGAGCCTTTTTGTTTATGGACTCTCAAAGTATTTCTCTCTGTGGATGAACGTTTGTGAGCTCTGTATATGAGTCCTAAAGGCAGCAATATAAAAGGCTGGTTGAATAACAACACAACCTTTTTTATATTACGTTGTGAAGTGTTGTTTTCAAATAAGATGGAAGGATCCAGTCATAAATTTTTTTGGGGCTATATTTTGTTTGCAATATAGTGAGAAAAAAGTCGTTCACGAAGTTAAATTCCGTTCCAAGTTACATTTTAAATCAGTTTCCCAATTCCAATTTCCTTAACCAAAACAACCATTTTCTTCTGTTGTGAGTTTTATTGCTAGTATATTACACATTATACTACCGCAACACACCATCTTCCACTGCCAGAAACGACTTTAAAAAAGGAAGACAAAAAAGGCACATCTCTCAAGAAGATCTTATTGTGTACGACTCTACCATTGTGTGTAAAGTTCTCATAATAACAGGACACTCTTCTCTTTTACTTCTCGTCTACCACTTATTTTATTTACGTATGCATACATTATTAAGATTTTTATTTGACCTCACAAAATCAGTGCTCTCCATCTCTCTCTGAAGAAGGGAAAATAGAGACCTCCAACAAAAATGTGAAGCCAAAAGTGTTTTTCTCTGGGCACACTGATATAACACTCGAATTGGAGAACACACACACGGTCATAAAATTAAAAGTTTTATCACTCTGTCGCCTCCTGTATTTCGTGGTATTTTCTATGAAAAGAAGTACACCGAGTGAGATGCAATATTAGCACAAAGGAAGCCAAAAGTCAAGAAATAAGAATTATAAGGGTCTAGTGTAAGAAAAGTGTGCTCCTTGAAAAACTTCTTGATTTCTTTGGGGACTCTGCTGTATCTGAGAGATCAGTTCTTCTTCAGAGTCATACCCAGCAAGGAAGGGTACGAGTGAAGTAACAAAAGGAACAGTCAGAAATGAGACCATTATAAGGACTTTCTACAGTCAGGCTCTGGATTATCGTGGCAATCAAGCCGGTATCCCTGGATTTGTGTATCATCATCAAAGACTACAAAAACTGGTTGGGTATATGAAGGAGAGCGTGAATTGAAAAATGCATTTGGAAGACGTGAGTATTGACTAAAAATCTTTGTGAGCTTAAAGTGCTGCGTACTTTGCTGGATCATCTTTGTAAAAGTGGCAGAGCAGTGTTATTTCGAGCAAAAAGTCAGAAATTGACCTTTAGTGGCACACTGTTGACAGTAAAAGTGTCGTCGTTTGCTTTTAATACTTTGTCTGCATCCCAGTCCAATATTACGTTTTTCGTGCTCTCAAATAAAAGTGTGTGAGTGTGTCTATAAATGTCCCCTTGGCATATCAGTGGCAAAGGAAAATCTTGAATATTCACCAAAAAAGTTTGGAATCTTGAGTTGAGAGAAACGCGTCTTCACAAGTTGGCTTGGATTCGAAGAAGAAGCAAGGAAATCAAAAGGATATAGGAAAAGCGCGACTGCGTAAGTTAATATTTCTTTCTTTAATACTATTCATAGGGTGTTTACTGTTGACGCTTAATAATATATCGGCCTCCCTCATAATACATTATTCATTCAGCGAAAAGGATATGTTATTGGGTAGTCTATGACCTCCGAGTATGCAGGAATGAATATGTATAAATATATATGCGTTAATCGATTCTAATACAAAACCAATACCATTATATAACATGTGACATGTTGACATGGTTAAGTGTCTCCTCGTGTATCTTTTATCGACCCTATCATCATCATCATCATCAGTCGCCGCAAGTTGACTCTGGCTCAGCTCGACAAGCTGTCTTCTCAACGAATATATAATTACTCTCTGTGGAGAGTTGTTAAATTCCTCTTCCTTTTCATGCATTGCATATTTCTTATACATTCTTGTATATTCTGCGGCTTACTGCAACAGTGCACCGATAATGCATGCCGCTGTTGATGAGATATTTATATTTTCTATTGCACAAAAGCAAACGACACAGTCAGGTCAAAAGGTGAGAGGAGGCGAAGCATTTGTGGTGAGAACCTTGACCTCCAAATGATCATAAAATAGCAACAGTGAAAACCATTCAATGGGAGTTCTTTGCCACCCTATTCATTGGTTATTTTTAGCACGCTCATATATTATCATACAACTTTTATGTAAGTAATTAAGCTACTGTTGTGTAAACATTTCTGACTACAGCAGCGGTGTGCAGCGTCAGCCAGGGTGAAAACTTTATGTATCAAAGTGTTTTGGATTCATTGAAGATTCCAACCAGATTCCATTGTGGTTTTATGGCAGAAGAACTTCACATAGCTGTGAGTTCTTGCTGTTCCTTGCATTGAGCGGAACGCTGCTTACACAAGCCGCAGAGCACATCCCCTTCCATTAGATCATAAAAACTGCTCTCTGAACACTCCTAATTTACTAATGTGAACAAGCAAAAATTTTGATGGTTCATGATACGAATGACACGACGGAAAAAATTCCAGGTTCCATGAAATGTAACCAGTCTTTTTGGCTTAGCAGCAATGTCTCTCTCTCTTGTATTTCTACAGTCACAATCAGCATCCAAATGTAATGTTATTATTATATGTGTTTTGGAAAACAAAGGATAGGAAACTATAACATTTATTAAGCTTCCACGCTTTTGTGTGTGGTGAGTGTAAGCCATCCTAGATACGGCAACTTTCGCCATTACATTAACAAAAACAGTGTGTTCATTTCATATTATTATCACAGTGTCTTTGTCTCATCATTCACTCATTCAAAGATCTGCTACTATTTGAACCATATGAACGATACGGCAAAGGAAAAAACCCGGACAACAAGAAGAGCAATAAAATTATAAGACGCAGGAGAACTACCACAGTATAAAAAAGCTTAAAAGGACCAGCATAAAATGTAAGTGGATGGAACAAACCATTAGTTCTGCTTGGTAGTCATAAGACAGGCTGAAATTACCACTTTACATTATACTTAACAATATATATACGTAAATACATTCATTCGCATTCGTACATCACATTTGAAACAAAGATTGTGATATAATACTACACATCGTAACATAATCGGATGTGTACTATCATCATGATCACGATGAGTAGGCTTTTGTGTATCCCTCCTTGAACAATTCCATTTTGTTACATAATGCGCCTCTTACCATGCCTCTTGTTGGTGGAACAATAACCTTTCATTAGCGAATATTATTCGTTCCAGTGATTACTGACAGAAAGTGGTGACTGGCGATACTAATTAAGAAAACATCTGCAATGCGAATAAAATTGAAACGAGCCTCGCCTTTACTTGCTTGGAAAATTCAATTGCACTGCAGCAAAAATCTTGGTCGGAGGAGGAGAGAGTGAGAGTTGAACACTTCAACCAGAAGATTCCTCCTGTCTAAACGAATTATACTCAGAAAGTTGAAGAGAATACATAAAATAGTATGAGGATGATGAAGTGATGTGTAATTGAGGAAATATATATGTGTAAAAAAGGAGGCTTGTTTGCACCGATGCAGTTGCTCTCCCATTTTTGTGGTAATAAAGCTGCTTAACGTGCCTAATCAAATTTATTTTATGGAGTAGACAATCACCTGAAATGAAGAGCAATGTGGAGTTGATCTTGATATGTATTCACCTCTAAAAAAGTATATTGATTCGCACTTTTACTTTGACGATGCTACTAAACCATTAATAAAAATTGCAGATTGTGAGACTCACTATCTGTGTAAGGAGGTGAAAGACCTAGTATGAAAATTGTGGTACCTCTTATTAAACCATAGGTGAGCAAGTGGAATACTTTAGACTAAGCAAAGAATAAGCTTAGAGTCAATCGTGAGTAGTATGCATATTATAGGCGGGCCTTATAGTTATTGAGGATGTTGTCGTATTAATAGGCAATCTTCACATCTCCTAATTGCAATTTCCATTTCTGAAGTTAATCCCCAGTAATCCACTCATGTCGGTCGCATGTAATAAAACCAGGTTTTGCTTGTCGATAACCGTAGACATTTAGATATTTCCATTTGTTTGCATAAACTTGTTTAAAGGTGAGTCTGAGTCAGCTCAGTTACAGACGAATCATCGAATAGACCGGTGAAAATGAAGGAGATTGATGGATGGTAGTGCAAAAATCAAAACGTCTCTGAATTTAGAGCATGCCAGTGCCTGAAGCCAAATCAATGGTAATAATAATGGCAGGTAGCATCATGGTATCAGCAGATCACATCACAGAAGCGAACTTTATGCAAATGTTGAATCTGCAGCAAATGAAAAAAAACGAAAACTTGTCTTGTTTGTATTTAATGAGGTTCAAAACAACAAATTATACATTATATAAAAACGTCTTCTGAAAAAAGAAGTCAGCATGAAACAAAGAGACTCAACGGGTGGGGGATGTTAATTTGACTGCAAAAACACCACTCCGTCTCGTCCATTCTCCACCTCAAATTAAATGAAATCACGAAACTTTGAAAGGGAAAAGGTGAAACAGTGTAAATGAGAGATGACAAGGTGAGTGAAGGAATTAAAGCTTCGAGGAAGGTAGATTCAGACA
Source organism: Orchesella cincta (assembly GCA_001718145.1). NCBI lineage: Eukaryota > Metazoa > Arthropoda > Collembola > Entomobryomorpha > Orchesellidae > Orchesella > Orchesella cincta. The sequence continues at coordinate 43,066 of LJIJ01001422.1, forward strand.
ACTAAATATGCATTACTCCTTCCAAGCTCATTATCAGTGAGGACAGAAGATTAGCATATAAGAAGTAATTATCCCACATATTAAAAAAACATTCTTCGTCAAAAGATTCAAGCTCACACAATGAGATGAGACAAAGATGTTGAGGAGTAATTGGCGACTTTTCGTCTTTTTGTCAATTACAATGCCTACGAAAAATAATGCAATTCTCAACCTGACTACCATTTATGGTGTAATCTTTCAGTAAGCTCCCAAATGCTCACGCCAACGCGAATCATTGACTTCACTCACTCACTCAACTCCTTGCCCAATCAATCAGGGGAAAATTCAAAACTTGTCATTATCAACAAAGGTGGCTTAGCTTTTGGCAAGTTTTTCTGCAAGAGATAATTGGAGTTCAGAATGATAATGCAAGGTGATACAATAATCATAGGTTGTTGTATTTTGCTCAAAGCTTTGATTGCAGAGTTGAACAAGCAAAACAAAAAACTATACATGGTTTATGGTACACTTGTATTGTTGTCTCTGATTTTTAATAACTTTTTGACACTCAGCAGTCCCATACATTAACTAGCTTATGTACTTGAACATTTGTTTACCTATGTATACTACCTACATGATCTGTTCTGTAGTTTAATAGTGTGGTAAATATTTAAGCATGACCATCATAAATCTTTGCAGTCATCCTACATTATCCTGTTTGATTGTAAATGATTGAATTAATCCTGTTTCTATTAGCTCCTCTCACCCATCAATATCAAGTGTGGCTCTGTTTGCCAAATCCAGTTTGTATACAAGACTGACAAAATCATAAATTTTGAGAATGATTAACTCTTCATGTAAAACAAGAGCGAACATTGTTTTTATGGGGAAGCATTTTGTACTCTCCTTCATAATCTGAGCTCACTCCTTCTTCTCAGTGAGAAGAAAGATTAATGTTGTTAAACTAGAAGCTGAGCTGATTTGCCTACTAATGCACATATTTTGCAAAACGCAACATTTAAAAAGAATTTACGTCTACGCACAAGGTTAAATGAAGTTATAAGCCTGAAATACTGTTAAAAAAACGAGTGTAAGACCGTTTCAATGTCGTAGTTTAACCAAACCACCAATTTTCTTGACAGAAAAGAAGTTTTCCCTTTTTTCTGTCTTTGGTATATGTTCGTTCTTGGTATTACCTCAGGTTTAGTCGAAACTTATCTGCCTACTCGAACTCACCAAGGGTTTCGGAATGTTTTCTTATCATTTTGGTCTAGTCTACAACTAGAACTTGCTTACGTCTTAATAATTTTTCACATCTCATCTTGAAAATTATACGAGAAGGTGTTACGTGAGCAGTGTTCAAGCAACAAATAATCGTCTGTGGCCCTTCTACTCTAGGTTTAGTTTCACCTTCTAATTCCAGTAATTCTATTCTCAGTCTGACAAAAGCGCACATATACACCATGTGTGAGTTTCCCTTTCCAGTGCGTAGGTATCATTCATGAACGCTGCTGTAGGCTTAAAAAAGAAATACAAGCGCCAGCCAGCTAAAAACTTGATAATTATATCAAGATAATTTGAGCCAGCCAAAGTGTACTCATGTTGAAGGAGATAAATATCAGAGGAATTAAAATAAGCTGTTGTAATTGTGGAGCAGCAATCATTTCCAAATAGGACTCCTCATTATATCCAACACTACTTCAAATTCAATACTACAATTATTACAGTCTTTGTTTAGTGTGGTGTGTGACGTGATCTGCGAAAGCGCAAAAACTAAATCCGTTCTTAATCAAATGCAGTCAGCTTTCAGTCAGCAAGTCAGCTTCCCAAAACTAATCCATACAGATGCAAAAAAAAACATTCCGATTCTATAGTATACTACCTATATCCACTGTTCTCCAAGATCGAATAAAAAATACTTGCAAAGTTTATTTTCGAATGCAGATGCAGACAGAGTTCATTTTTATAATGAGCTTAGAACAGAGAAGTCGAGAGTCGACAAGAAAAATTAACGATCCAAGTCAGCTCAGCTGTATATGCAGGCGCATACCTGCAAGATACTTCTGAGCGTAGA
>LJIJ01001423.1:0-44984 GCA_001718145.1 Orchesella cincta
CAAGAATCTGAATTTACTTCATATCATTAGAGATTGGCAAGATATACACATTTAATACAGATGGATACATACGAACACAATTCTCACATATAACTTTAACATCAAAATGGATAAACATATTTTCTGCTCAAAAATACAAATTACAGGGTTTGGAAGATTAAGCGAAATGGCGTTGAAGATTAGAGATTACAGATTAAAGAATTTGAATCTCTCAGATTAGATTACAGATTGAGATTAAGCTAATATTTTTCGATTCTACAGATTAAAGATTACAGATTAAGCTATTTTTTCTGATTCTTCAGATTACAGATTAAGATTGAGCTAATTTTTTCGATTCTACAGATTAAAGATTACAGATTAAGCTATTTTTTCTGATTCTTGAGATTACAGATTAAGATTAACCTAATCTTATTTTTATCTCCTAGATTAGAATTTGCAGATTAAAATTTTTAATTTTGCACTAATAAATTAGAGATTAAAGTTGTGCATTTAGGTTTTACTAGTTAAAATTTAAAAAACTATAGTTCCAAATTAGGTAAAATACTTAAATCTTTTATTAAAAATTATTACGTTTTCATTTTTTACGTCAAGTTTTATTCTGAAGATACCAGTTTAGTGTTCGAATGATTCATTACTAAAATATTTGGCCGGAACAAACCCGTAAATACTCGTAACTAACAGTCAAACAAGGAGTTTGATGGAATACTACCGAGTACATATCGATTTGTATAACCAAGTATTGGAAAGTTTAGCTGACAATGTAAAATACTATGAATGAATATAGACAGCCGTAAATTTTTTTAGATTAAAAGATTAATCTAATCTGAATAATTCTCCAGATTAAAGATTGCAGATTAAGTCTTTCAGGTTTGGTCTTGGAGATTACAGATTACAGATTGAGCCTTAGAATTTTCTTCGTGAGATTACAGATTATAGATTAAGCCTTTTAATTTGGTTCGCGAGATTAGAGATTAAGATTATAATCTTAATCTAGATTACGTAATCTGAATATTTAATCTAGATTAATTCCGAACCCTGCAAATTACACACTGCTTATTATTACATCCTTCCAATTTTCCAATATCCCCATGACTGGGCTGTGCTATCTTCCAATATATCACTCTCTATATTATTTTATCTTTCGTATGACTATGTACACTTTATATTTATACATGTACAAATTAAGAAATGTTGAATCTAGATAAATTTTTCGATTTCACCCTGCTACATAATATTTACAATCAGTACAATATTAATTACAATCTATCAGTTACTCCGTTTACCACACATTATATATAAGAAACTAACTAAATTGGCATGAATGTTTAGGATTATGACAGTCAATTTTGTATTTAAATGAACAATGTCATTTAAAATTTAATCAGTAAAATGTATTGTGTAAGTACGTACACATTATATTAGTTTTACGGTGAAGCAGAAATAACAAGTGAAATAAAAACTGTTTAGTAATACATGAAAACACTTCAGATCATTTAAAATGGCTCCTCGTTGGCCTAAAACTTCTTAACCTATGATTGGGACCGGATATTTCCCCATCCTCACACGCCTCCATCTTTAGCTTTTTCAAATCAAGTTGAGTTGGCTGCTGTTGTTGTTGCATACTCGCACTGGAATTTGGCTGGGGTTCTTGAGCAGTTCCTTGTGCGTGTCTTTTGGCTTCAGCGAGCTGGAGTGAAATGAAAAATCAATTATCTTGGATTGCCCGACTATTTTTTGTTAGTTTATTTTATTAGCATGCAATTAATTACCCATTTTTCTAACCGATCATCAAACTGACCTTCCTCCTCCTCCTCATCGGAAACTGTGAGGTCAATCACATCAGCCACCTCTGGAGTGGGACTGGGTGCCATCCTTCGCTTGGGTGGGGTATGACCCCTGCTGGCAACTGAGGGGCGCCGTCGTTTCGGAAAGAGAATGAGTCTCAGTTCTTCTCTGTAGGGAAAGCGTGCCTGTTGGCGCAGTTTGGATTTATATTCAACATTTGTAGTATAGTATTAGAAGTGGAGGTCCTTGTTTTAGTTGAGGTGGTTGACATTTTTTCATCGTCATCTTTGCTCCCTTCCCTTCTAATTAAGCAAACTTCTTTTGAAGAACTCCCACTCCTCCTGCGGGTCACCATTTGCTCTTCTTCTTTAGCAGGAGCGGGCGACCATTTGCCTCCACCTCCACTTGATTCTGATTAGGAATGGGTACATCAGCTATATTCTGATTGTGAATGGGTTCTGGCTCAACTACTTCAGCAGTGACATTGGTTTGAGTGTTTACTTCCTCTTCCCTCACCACCTCCATTTTCTCAGGAAATGCGGATATTTCTTGTACTGGAGCATCTTCCTTTTCATTTACAGCTTCATTTTCCTCACAAAAGGATGATGATGGTTCTGCCTCAGCCTCAACGACGTGATAGGCTCATCCATAAGTGGTGTAGAAGGTTCAGGTTCTGATTGGGACTGAGATGGTGGCTCTTCTGGTTGAGTTTCACTTTCACCCATGTTAAATTCAGGTTGCTCTTGTTCTTTTGACTCAACCACCGCCTCGTCCATCACCTCTTCAGGAGCTGGTTCGACTTTCTCTTGCTCAAGTTCAACTTCTTTTGGCGTCGAGTTCTCCACCATTTGCTCCGCCTCTTCCTTTTTCTTCACTCGCACTCACCACCTCTCCTCAGTACTCTCCGAAGTGTGGTGAATTACCCCAGAGCTCACCTCCGGACTCTGCTCCTCTTCCTTTTTTCTTTTTTCCTCTTGCAATCTCCCAATTTCAATCCTCATTGTCAATATCTCCTCATGCTGTTTATCCACATAGCTTCTATGTCGATCCCTTTCCATTTTCAATTCTTCCAGTTCCTCCGAATCCCTTAAAATCTGTTGCCTCTGCTCTTCCAACATATCCATATTCTCACTCTCCCGTTTCTTTAAATCAAACATATTTTGGTTGACCAGAGTCAGCTTGGCCTTGAGTCCATTCACCTCATCATTTTTTACCTCCAACAAATGCCCCAATTTTTCTGCCTCTCCCTTATGCGCTTTCAACATCTCTACTTTTGTCATTAACTCCACCTCTTGCTTCCTCGTCGTTTCCCGCAGCAGCTGGACTTCCTCATACAACTTCACCGAGTCAGTGGTAACCCCATCCTTGTCCTTTTTAAGTAGATTTGCCTCGTTTTCTTTCTCAATTAAACTTTTCTCTAGCTTCATCGTTTTATGTCGCAATCTAGCGATTTCCGTGTGCTGCTTCTTGCAATCCTCCCGTTTCTGCCTTAGCTGTTTATCCATATTATCCAGCTCTTCCCGTTGCGCTTTGATCACATTTACCTTTGAGTTCAATTTTCTTCTCGAGTTTTGTGAGTACTTCTCCCATCTTCAAAATTTTCCCTTGTTGATCTTCCACCACCAGTTTTTCTTTCTTGAGTGCTTCCACCTTATCCTCTACCAACAGCTTCAAGTTTGCCACCTCCTCTCTACAACTCTGGTTGATTCTTTGCACATCGTCCTTCATCAACTGGATTGTTTTCATTTTTAAACTGATATCCTTCTCCTGCTTCTTCATTGTCTCTTCCAAACTAAATATCTTTCTGTTTTGCTCCTGAATAAAGTTCCTCTTCAGCACCACCTTCTCCTCGAGTTCCTTCATCTGCTTTCGCTGTTTGGTAGCTTCATCGTGGTACTTTTTTATGGACTCGGTTTGAGTCTCAATCACCTCGTTCTGTTTGTCAATAATTTTCTGGTTGCCGATTACAATGTGCTTCTGAACTTCAATGTCTTCTCTTACCTCGTCGATTTCTTTTCGGAATACGTCCTTTTCTAGTTCGATTTTTTCTAGCAAAAGTTTTTTCTCCGAATCCAACTGCATCAGCTCCTCTTTCATAACCGCCATCTTTTCCTTTAACTCTTTGTTTTCTTCTGCAACCGTCTCAACATCCTTATTCGCCGCTTCCTTCATCGCTTCCACCTCCTTTATTAACTTTTCCACCTCTTCCTTCATCTCATTCTTTTCCTCCACTAATTTATCCATTTCTGCTTTCACTTCCTCCCGAACTTTCTCCACGTTTTTATCCTCCTGCTTTTCATCCATAGCTTTTTGTAACAATTCAGAAATCTCTGCACATTTCTGCTGAACCCCTGCCAGCTCCTCTTCCAACGATGTTTTCTGATCAATCATCACTCTTATCTCCTCTTGAAGCGTTTTTCTCGCCGAGTCCTCCCCCAAAATTCTCAACTTCATGTTACTCATTTCTCCATCGGCCTTCGTGATCTTATCACTTAGCCCCGCATTCTCTTGGATTAGACTATGAACTCTTGCATTCGCAGCATTATACAACCTCTCCAAATTATCATGTTTCACCTTCATTTTCTGTGTATTCTCCTCCTGCTCTTTGTACAAAGCGCGTTCATCCTTGAGTTTTCGCAGTTGTTCTGCCATATCTTCAAATTTGGCTGAAAACTCATCCCGTTCCAAAATTATTTCATTTCGCTCCTGTAAAATTCTCCGAAGCTCCATCTCCTTTGCTGCTTCAACTTGATCCAGCTCTCTTTTATACTTGCCATTTTCCACCCGCAAATTTTCATTAACAGCAGCCACCTCCTGGCTTTTCCTTGAGACCTCGAAGAATCTATCCATTAGTGTGCTATTTTCCTGCTTGAACTTTTCCAGCTCGACCCCCTTTTCTTGGATCAACGCTCCCATATTCGTTTCCACCAACTTGCGCTCATTTTCCAACTGTGCGATTTGTGATTGCGATTTTGTGAGACAGTCTTTATATTCCTGAAGCTGTCTTTGAGCGTCCCACATGTTTCGCTCAATCAACTTATTATATTCTTGGTGGGTGGACAAAACCCTCATAAACTGCATATTGGAGTCAATTACTTGCCTAGCTACAGACTTTTGTTTTGCCAACCAATTCATGGGCACAACAAACGGCGCATCATATTGTTCCGCCGGGGAAAGTTGATTATTCTGGTTATTTTGGTTTTGATGATTCTGGTTTTGATGATGTTGATTGTGATGATGGCTATTGTGATGCTGGTGATGATGTTGTTGATAATGTCCACCTCCACCTCCGGTGGTTGCCACCACCGAGGTGGAATTCCCTCCCGCCCATTGTCCTTGCTGAGCTGCCGCTGCCACTGCGGCCACCTCCAGTTCTTGGCAAACGTTTTGAAACACGGCCGCACTCGGGGTCGTCATGACCTCTTGAGGCGAAAAGTTTTGTGGATTGACCTGAAAGGAGTTAGCGTTCTGATGGGTTGCAGCCTGGGCTTGGGCACCGCTGGGCGCTGGTGTGGGTCTACCACCTCCGGTTCCACCGATGGGAGTTATTGTCACTGATGTTGAGGACTGATTCACGTTATGAATCACTATGCGAGAGTTCTGCCCAGTTTGGGATTGGGACTGCATAGTTAACTTGAGTCAGCTATGATGAAAATAGTTTAATAAATTACCACTACTAATTATATTATAAGTGGATGGAATTATTCAACACTTGACACACTTTCAGGGACAGACTTCCGCTCACAAGGAAATCCAACTCGACTCTGACAAGTTGCTGAGCTTTTCCCCTTGAGGAGAATGGATGGATCCCATCCAGAACACGTTGTGCAACAGTGTCCCGAGTGAAAGCAGTAGCATGGAAAACCCAGTTTTCTCATTTCCTTCCTAACAAATTCGTATGCTTACCTGTGTTCAAACTATCTCTACGTGTCACTTGTTCACAACACAACATAACCTAGTTTTTTCTATGCAACGTGGACAACTCCTTGTCATTCCGTCCACTACCATACCTGCTCACACTTTTTGGAATATTGTGTTGGCTTCCATTTGCCTCTGTCCTTCTCCAGTTCTCCGCAGCAAAGCACTTCTCTGGAATCGGGATGTTTTTGCAAAGTCAATAATTTAGTTTGGAGTACTCGCTCCGTTATATTCAAACAGGATGGCTCTTGATAATATGGATTGGCGACAACGACAAGAGCCAAGAGCTCACTAAATAATAGCGGAGCAAATATTATGGAATATGAAATGGATAAAAGGACAACTCCAAATTTATATTGGTGATGATGACGATGATGGCGTTAGCCAAATATCTACCTTTATGGATTATATACTACATAATATTCTCAAGGGGAAGCGTAGAAAGTAGCAATTTTTTTGATGGGCTGGCATAAAATGAAAGTGAAAATTGTCGCGGTGACTCTTATCAAATCCGAATCAACTTGGGTTGGAAGTAAAATGGACAGCTTTCACCTGAGTTTTTTGGAACATGCTGGTTTTAGTTTAGAGTTGGAGTAGTTCAAGGAAGCAAATCAAATCATGTCATAATTGTGCACAGGGAATAAAATCGAAATTCAATCTGGCTTCAATTTCCTTTGTATAATTTTGATTTTAACTGCTGCTATGCTGCTATTGATTATCGAAACATCCAGGTTTATAGTTTATATGGAATTTTGATCGATGATCCAGGTAGTTATAAATTTACGTGGTTATTTATGTCAGAATTTTATGGGGAATGTATAAAGTATAGTTTCAAATCAATAATATTCATCAAACTAAAACATTTACATGGTTAGGGTTGGAATTAGAACTCTGTAATAATTTCAATTTTTCATTGGGAGTTGCGACGCCATTAAAATAATCAATAGATGTAGAATATAGGTTAAATAATATTCAAATCCAAAAAGCCACGTTGGCTTAACCAAAGCGCAGATATTATTATGATGAGTAGCTCTTGTAAAAGCGATGACGTGGCCCTCTAAAATTATATTAAGTGCCTAAATGAAATGAAAAGACAGGAAGATGGGCGCCAATCCAATCAATCCCATTAAATTGGACGAGAGAGCAATTTAAAAAGGGAAATTGGAGGTGAGCTGCTATATACAGGGCTAATGAAACTGGACTGAAGTGACATATATGACGATGATGACAATTGAAACAACAGGTAATGATGATGGAACATAATGCTTCTTGAGTCAATCAACATGTTTGCTTAGAACAAAAGTGGAAGATAACAATTCCAGAGTAATTAAATGGGCCAATGCTCAACTTATTATGGTGGACACACTTGGAAAGGTAAAGCAAGTTGATTGGGGCACCTTGAGACGTTCTGCACATCACATATTTGCACGAGATAAACAAGTAAATGGATGAACGAAAATGCTGGAATGCGGAGTAAATAGAACTACAAAAATAATTATTTTCTTGGAATGAATGTTGTATGCTTAATGCCCAACTCATATCTGTCTCTACCATCTATATTCACATCAGCAATCAACATCATCCTTTATTATGTCAGATTTATTTATAATTATTCGCCCATCTGATTTCTCTGAGTTGTTTACTTCCATTTCGGTTGACCGTGCATAATATGGTAGAAATGAACCTATCACGATGTGGAATATTGCGAATATTGTAAGTAAATGGAAAATTTTCCGTTGACTCTTCACCTTTCGAAAAACTTACAATCGACATCAATATTGATTTTCCTCCAATCTACGTGTATTCATGTTCGCATTCTCCAAGTTGATGTTCTATGCAAAATGAAGGTTGCTTGACTCTTTACACAAAATATAAATTGCAATATAAAAATATCTTGATTTCAATTTACTTATGAAATAAGTAACATTCCTTAACCTCTAGATAAATAGGAAACTAAATGTTATGTACAAACTCATAACAAAACAAATGCTGAAATAATTTCATTAGAAACCTTTCATTTTAATCATTTTCACCAGATAAGACTGGAGCAATAAACTTTGTATGGATTTCTGCTCTCCATCCCCTGAAAAATTGGAGTGTGCAAACGCTCTTGTCTTTATTCACTCCCATGATGGTTCCCATCGGACGATCGTGTTGTATTGACTTTACGACGACTCCTTTCTTTATCCAGTCCTTGGTTTCGTGTACTTTCGAAAGAAGTTGCACTGAAAATGGAGGAAAATAAAAATTATAATATTTTTCATAAAGCGGCGGATTATTTATTGAAGGTTAAAACGAAGCATATGAAACTTACCTTTCTTATTCGGCATAGGAATTTCTGATTTCTTCACGTTTCCCACCTCAGGATGATGATTACGGTCTCGTTTTCTCTTGGGCACTTTCTTCTTCAAGCTTAAATCAAGTTCTTTGGGAGACGTGATTTGATTTGGTTCAGGTTCCTCCGATCCCATTCCATCCGATGATAATGATGAAGAGGTAGATTCTGGTGGAGGAATTTGGGCTGCAATAGCATCATAATACCGCTTTTTCCATGCAATTCTACTCTTCCTTGGAGTTAAAGGTATTGTAGATTTTGGGCTATCTACTCTCTTTTCAACAGTGTCACTCTGCCCACTACCTTCCGCATCAGAACTACTTTTCACACTAGTTTTCACAGGTCTTTTCCTGGAAACTGGAGATTTGCTTAAATTTACAATGCCATTGTCGCTAGACCCAGCTTCATCATCTCTATTGTAGTGACTTGGAGGTTGGTAGTGGGTCAGAATGTGTCTCAAAGTTGGTGCGACATGAGCCGGCTGGGTATTTTGATAGTGAGGATGAAAGATAAAAGGATGAGGAGCAGCAAACTGGAGCGGGGCTGGAGGAAACGCCTCAATTGGATATAGATCTGGCATAGTTCTATTGCTGCTGCTACTTAAAGTTGGTGGCTGAGGATGATATGGATGGTGAGAACGATGGTAGGAAGTTTGAGACACATTTCCGACAAAGTCTTTATAATAATTTGGAAGGTAACCACTGGAAGAAGCTGTAGCCCCATTCCAAGGATTTTCACGGTAGGATTCCTCATGATAAGTTGGATGATGAGGTGGTTGGAATGTTGTTGTTCCATAATGAAATGAAGGGGGCTCGTGGTACCGAGAAGGAAGTATATTTTCTCGTTGATAACTCATCGTGTTTCGAGGAGTATTTGCAGAATCAACAATAATTCACAATTTAAAAAAAATAAGAAAATAAAAAACCAAGTGATGATTACACTTATCGTGGAAGAAGTCAACTGATTTCTACAACACAAACTGTAACCAGAATGTCCTCTACAGGTGGTTTTAATGTGATGTGTTGACAATTGCATGCATCAGCTTCCCTTAGTTAAAACTATTTGAGTCAAAAAGTAAAGCACCCCATAACATACAATATTATGGGTGATTCATATACTTTTTACAATGTGCATGATTCTTACGGAAATAGCTTTTTCAGGAACCCCATGTATCCTAGTTGCTCATGCACATTGTAGTTCTTTCACTGCACCTTTACTGGGACTGGAAATCAGGTACCTGCATGCTGCATCAACATACCCAGTTACTGCCGGTGGAGTATTATAAAGCGGATTACGATAAGACCCTCTTGCCTACATCTAACACGATGACTTAAAACAGTTTGTGTATACAAACAACACAAAGAAACTTTTCTTGGTAAAAAGTAGAAAAGGAGTCAATGGATTTTTTGACGTCTTATCCTTTGTATTCAGTCACTTTTAAGGTGCCATACATGGCATACTTCTTTTTAAAACAATGATATCATTGTTACGATACATCAGAAGTCTGAAATCCAGACCGTTCCCTATAAGCTATACCATTCCCTATACCATTTCTTGGTTTATGCAAGCACAAAATATTACGCTTGACCTGCTTTGACATGTAAGGTAACTTCCCTTTCGAATTTAAAACAAGCTAAATTGAGAAATGGGTTTGATGGGTTAAACATGGGTTTTATGCACACAGATAATGATACATTACCAATTATATAACTCGCCTTGAATTTTAGTAAATGAGCCATTTAAGAAGTTAATCAAATAGCAGATAAAAGTTTCCGTTGTGTCGGTGGTCAGACCATAAATTTAATGATTATGTTATATGAATTTGGCATAAATTTAAGAAAAATTAATGAAGGCAATAAAAGATAGCATTAATCTTTATTCAAGGGCTTTATTTTTAATCCTTATTTTTGTTTAACCGGTTGCATTTCGATTATCCAGACAAATAGGAAACTGAATCCGTTTTAAATCGAATCAGTCTAAAGTTAACCTCATTTGGATTGATCATATCAGCATCAACCAATTGAAATCTATCCGATGTGAAAAGCAGATTCCCCATCCCATCAAAACTGAATGTATCCGGCCACTGCATTTCTCTCCTGTTCCCAACAGCTTTAGTTGAAGATGAAGTCAAATTGCCTGGATTTCCAGTGGTGTCCACATAATAGACAGCGGATTCAGGCAAACTCCCGAAATACCAGCGGCCACGATTATCCATCGCACTTCCATCAGATTGACCGCTCGGTTTGGCTCCAAGGTCTTGCACATCAGCATCACTTAGCATAGAATTAGCCTTGAGCTGAGCACCGTTTTTCAGGGTGGTCGTGTTCAACCTGTAAATGTGATCCCCAGCGATTTTAGAAAAGTAGAGGGCAGAATAGTTGGTGGATTTTGGGGTCAAGCCTAATGCTGTTATTCCAAATGGGACAAGGGAGCTTGTGTCTATAATATACGCAATTTCACTACTTTAAAATTGTTTAATTTAAACGAAGCATGCAAATTGAGTACCTTCAATTGTAACATTCTGCTTGGCTGGATCAAACATCATTGAGGGATGAAAAGCCATCCAAGAGTCGTTATTTTTGTAGTCGTAAATGACAAGTCCACTCCGCTCTGTAGCATTGATATTGGCAACGTACGCAAAGCAATCGTCCCTCGTTGTGCAAGCCACTTGTATATCTTTAATTATATTACCATCCCGATTCACAACAGAATCTGGGAACTCATAAGCCCTCTCAATTTTATTCCCATTTGTTAAATCCAAAATGACGAGTTTGGCAGCACAAAAGTTTTTCGGAGGATCGCCAAATATTTCCGCTCTTCCAACATCAACTATCCACAATCTGTTGTAAGGGTCAAGTTCCATAGCTTGGACGAGTTGTAAAGCAGTGCAGTTTCCAACTTGATTCATTTCATAACTTGGGAATGGGGTCAGCTTGGGTCCATTATTTCTCATAAAAATTTGGTCGAAATAAGATTTCTTGTAGGGAATCACGTTGAGTGTGTAAGGCACGCCAGGAGAGTAGCGGGGCGTCGTGACAAATACCTTGTCTTGGAAAACTTTGATTCCCGTTGGAACACAGTTTTTCTGAATGAAACCTCCATTATTTATTAACTCGGTGCGAACACTACTGTTTGGAAAGTTGTAGTCAATCTGCTTCCATTGGTAGTACACTTCATAATTAGAGCCAAATTGAAAAGGTGGATGAAAATGAAAGGGTTTAACTGAGTTGAGGAAAGAGAGCATAGAAATTATAAAAAGAGAATCCATTTTTTATGGAAACGAAAATCTAGTCGACGACTCCAAGTCAAAGTCAGTTAATAAGCGATTAATAATAATAAATGTTGGAGTTTATGAAATATATATCACGGAGGTAAATTGGCAATTAGACACAGTAGGCATATGTCGAACACCTGTATGATAATTATATTGGTATTGATTAATATGAATATCTGTCAAAGTGTGATGATCAATATGCAGGTTAACCACAAGCATGTATGAGGAGCAGGTGAGAAGGTTACATTTTTAGTTAAGTTGAAGCAAACCATACAATTCTCACAAAGTATACTTGTTGCACATTATTTCTAGAGGAACAAATTAATTCCACGTGTTTCACATTTTCAGGTATGTAATATGGTATCAGTATACATGAAAGTCTTTTGTCTAAAAATGAAACGATAAGATATGTTCTTTACTCACCTTGATTTTGATTTGGAAGATTTATTCATGTTGCTTATCACCTAATCATCTTTTATCTGCATTTGATTTATTGGGCACACATTAAATTAGGACGAAACCATCCTTTAAATTAACCATTTCTCTCACCTGATAGCATCCGATTTTCAATCAACTCATGTATTAAAAACTTTTTTTCAGATGTACATATTCGACTGTTAATTTGCAATAATGCGACAATAATTTTTTTTATACAATTAAAGCTGTGCTGCTACTGCTGAAGGATGCATAAACCTCTGCATTTGTTCCAAATCCAAATAAGGATTTCAACCATAAAGCTGGCACCTGAAAACGCTATCATATAGCTGTATACAACCCAAGCAACCATAAAGTCCCCTATTTTCACACTTCCTTCTTGTATTTCTTGAACATCATACATACCTATTCTGAGTTTATCAGGGGAGAATTTTTGTCGGGAGCGTAGTAAACCTCTGGCTTTCATGGATGCAACCTCATCTTTAAATTTCGTTCAGGAGTCCTTTCTGGTAATTCGAAACCCGTATTGTTTCATGGTAACTTGGTATACCAGACTCATCAAGAATCGTGAGTTTGCGTTGAAAAGTTGGTGAAAAAAAACCAGTTGATGTCCATAAAACCGGCACGGTAAGAACCGGAGATTCGTTGTTATTGTACAAAACTTTGTCTCCGTAGGCTTGAATTACGGGCTTTAAATACGATGCTGAACCTTCAATATTCTTAGTTCCATACAGCAAAATAATTCTATCCCACGACGTCAAGGGATAAGATCTGTACTCTTTCGGTAACATCTTGACGCATACCAGGTATGAAGTACGGTTTTTCTTGCCGTCAAGCAAATACAGAAAATCTTCCAAGTCAAAGTAATTGGCTAATGAATACATGCTTTTGTCTAACCTTTTATAAATTGATTTCAAGTATTCATTTCTATCAAGGTTATCAGCGGCATTGATAAGTTCGCTGATAAAAATCTGATGTTGCTGTCGGGATAGGATTGGCGTTGTGTGATTTGTAACGAGATCATAAAAAGATTTCGGTAGATTTTCAACTCCTGGTTTTTTTGTTAAAAAGGCGTAGAGGTCAGAAGTGTAGAGGTTTTGAATAAGAAGGGTTGCAAATAGCCAACCCACAATAAGATGCTTGTTTTTATTTGTGATAAAACTTTTTCGAATCTCCCCTTGCTGAATTATAGTAACGAGTACCCAAAAATATGCTTGTTGCTTAAATCCCGTTAATTTCAAAGTTAATATCAACAGAGAGACCAAACCGACCATGACAAGCCAATCAGACAATGTGAATGGGCTTAGTAACACTAGCACATTGCTACCTGCACTACCTTTGTGGCGATCCGCAAACACCGAGTAGTGAATGCCGTAAATACGAACGGCAGCACTTGAACCTGTCGAGCTCATTTTAAATCTCTGTTGACTAATTAGCTTTTGTCCAGCCGAGAAATAGTACTGAGTGTAGTTGGCTTTTTTAAAAATCATGTTTTGAAGACAATTACTTTCATCCTTATAGTAGATGGTTTCGTACACATTGATACAGTCTGAATTGTAATAGTAGTAGCGTCTACGCCCTCCTTTGTAATCTACAAAGCTCTTTCTTATAGACCGAGTTATCCTGAAACCTTTATTATTTCTGTTGGAGTGGTAAAACTCCCAGAAGCGATCAACTTCATTTATGGATGTTGGAAAAGAGTGAAACTTTATAATTAATTCTTCAGATAGATTGCCGTGCTTTCCATTGTAAACTTCTATTAGATCGGGTACCTTGTTGTAGCAGGTGAAACATGCCATATAAACATCCGAGAAATTACGGCTCAGAAACAGCAGCTTTGAAGTTTCCAAAGATAAGCCTACCATATTTGGTACTCGAGGATCGTTCTTTATGAAGTCCATGGGAATAATTATGTAGTTTCTTAAAGGAGCTGTTGCTACATAAAGCTCCAAGTCCCCCATTTTAATATCCAGGCGTCCATTATAAAAACTGTAATTCAGTTGTAAAGTGCACACCAAATGAAAATGATGTGATAAGAATAACTTCCGATAAGTCTGTGTCAAATTTGTGAAGTCCGTTTGGCTCCACGCCTCTAGAAGTAAGGATGGTTTGTTTGTAGAGTATGTATCTGGAAACGAAGACTGAATCATAACGCACTGTCCAGTCTTTCTGCATCTTTCAAGGAAACTATTATGCATATCAAGCGATGAATTGGGAGTCCTGAAAAAATGAATTGTACACGGAAGAAATATATCAAAAATGGGCCAATACTTTCTAAAGTGATCGCTTTCTTTCTGTGTGTCCACGTCTGATTACCCAAAATCAAGGTTTTGTTTGGTTTTCATTGGTATCGATGCTGATGAAACTATAAATTTCATCCCAACCAACAAACCGATCACACATTTCATTTCGATTTCGGGGCTTAATTTGTCTTTTATTTAAACAAATTCGTCTTAACTTTTAGAAAAAATACATTTTTGATTATGCTTTTGATAATCAATAAATTTGACGCATGGTCTTAAATTTCCATATATGTCTAACTGCATAGTCCAATTATTTAGTTTTTGAATAAGTTCGTATAATGTTGGAATGCACAGCTAGTTAATACTTAACTACAGCTAGTGTTTAGATTAACAGTTACGAGCAGTTAAAGTAGCAGGCCACCGAGGACCAGCCCAGTAATGCATTATTCCAAGAAGTCAGTTAGGATTGGTAGTTTTCAAAGAAGTTCGAATCATAATTGCAAAAGGTAACTGCAAACTGCTACAAATACTGACATTTTAGAGCAGTGATTTAGATTACGTAAACTCGGCAACCACTTAAGTAGAAGCTGTTTGATATGATTGCCAGTAATGATTAGATTGAAGAGGATAAGGGTTTATGCTCGTGACTGAATGAATATCCTCTTCTTCATGGTTGTGAGTTTCGCAGCAGTTATGGGTATAGATAATATCGGACAAAAAATGCATATGAAATTTTCACTAAATTAACGGTTCATAGAATTATATAATGTTCGTCAAACATTAGAAGAAATTAAAAATGAAGGTAAACCCACAAAGCAAACAAAGGTTTAATTCATTTGAAACGTGCAATGAATTCCAATTGACGTAAGAAATTGGCGTGCTGAACTTATCAATGCTTCGACTACCAGGAAACCTGTGGCAAATGACAGCATACATACATATGCAACCCATGCGGCAATCAGGTCTTTGGTCGTTGCACTTCGCTGATTTTCTGAAACACTTGAAGTGTCGTCAATATTCGTAGTCATTCTATTTGTACCTACATTTCGTGTCAATGCCAGCAGATTCCAGGATTTCAATTTTACAAGCTCAAGCAAGACACTAAAATGGTTCAAAACGTCCTTCTGATGACCCATATTACGACCAGTTTTCTGATAGTTCGCTATACCAGATTCGTCTAATGCGCCCAGTGCCCTCTCAAATGTTTGAAAAAAGAAGTGTCGGTACACATAACCCCACAAAACAGGTAATGCTAGAACAACAGGTTCATTATTTTTGTATATAGTAGCGCTACCATAGGTTTGAAATAGGGGCTCCAATAACACTGCATTTTCCTGCATGTGATGAGTTCCGAAGATCAGAGCAAACCTCTGCCACGCAGGATAATCCACGTCATTTGTTGTTGTAGGACTAAAACCTTTGCTGTACGGGTAGTGTTTCCTCCCATAAAGAGATCTACCACCCTGTTAGGTGTGAAAAAAGCACCAATTGTTACCATACTTGAATTAAGACGTCTGTACATGAACGATACGTAGTCGTTCCCACCAAAGGAGCCGTTTGGACGAACACCCGTAAAAAAGTTTTCGAAATGCTGTTGATGTGGTACTTTAGTTAAAATTGGCATTGAATGGTTCCAAATTAAGTCATTGAACGAAACTGGGAGGTTCTTGGCTACCGGTTTCGTTGACAAATATGAATATAAATCCGAAGTATAAAGATTTCGAATGAGAAGAGTTGCAAGCAACCAGGTTACCAAGAGATGCTTATTTTTGTTGCTAATGGAATTCCTAGAAATATGCACTTGTTCCAATATAGCAACAGTTGTCCAGAATATGGCATGACTAAACCCAGTTAACTTTAACGTTGCAACCAATAGCACATAAAATGTGGCTATGATAATCCAGTCAAGTAATGCAAATGGGCTTAGCAAAACAAGCATGTTGCGACCAAGTGACTTGTCTTTCACGAAAATCGAGTACTGTATCCCATCAAAACTAGCCCGGTAGCTTGAAACCCCAATGCCCACCCAACCAAAATCCCTTTCTTTCTTAAACGGGACTCCTTGATATAGCTCTAGATTAATATCAAGCTTGCAGGTTAGAGAGAAGTTGAAATAATTCGTGATAATGGTTTGCAGACAGCCAATCTCTTCATTTGGTTTAACAAAAGCATCACAAATATTATCCTCACAATTAAATTGCTGCATGTCCTCATAGCAAGCTGCATCGTGGTAAAATGGACGACGACGTCTTGACATTCTTTCGATGGTAGTTTTACTAACAATATTGTTTTTATTGGAATGATAAAACTGCCAGATTTGATCGATTTCATCGATGCTACTCGGGAAATTGGCAAAGGGAATCAGTGGCTTCAAATATGTAAAACCAAACTTGCTACCCAAGCTCAAATGAGACCTTAATAGGTTATCAAGACATGTAAGACAGGCCAGAAATACAGCCGGATAATTTGCGTTTAAACACAGCAACTTTGTAGTGGCTAAAGAAGGCCCTACGATTTCCGTTTGGTGATTCTTAAAGTTCACTGGCAATAAAATGTAGTTTTTCGAAGAAAGTACATCTGAATACAATCCTAAATCACCTTTATCCTGCATATTACGTGCATTATGATAATTGTAATTAAGCTGCACAGTGCATGCCGCATGAAATCTGTGGAAAAAGAGTTTCCGATAGGTTTGGGTTAAATGCTTGAAATCGCGTTGATTCCATATCCTTAACAATTTCGATCCTTGCACTTTAGCATGTTTATTGTGTTCGAAAGTGTGAATCATTACACAGTGGTTTGGTTGTTGCCTGCATTTCACAAGAAAGCTATCCTGCATCTCTAGCCATGCGTTTGGGGAACGAAAGAAATGTATTGTACAAGGAAGAAATATGTCGAAAATGGGCCAATATTTGTGAAAGCGATTTTCAGCCTCCTTAATTGCAACTTTTGGTTTTTGCATCCGTATTGTATGAAGTTGCCGGTGACCACGATCGCGTAGTTGTAAACCTTAAACATAACAAAAATAAACAGGTGAATATTTTGAGCCACATTATATACGTTGCAAAAAAGGTTTGGTGAAAATAAATTGTAAAAAACAGGGCCAAAGAGCTAGGACCATTTGTGCTAAAACCATAATATATATTAACACCCCCTACTATATCGGTCGATGGTGTTGTAATGAAATTGAACTGATGAGATGCATTGCAATAATATTAGCGGTTGAATAAAATGTTGATTTTAGATTTTAATCCAATTCAATGTAATTTCTACAAAGCCGTAATAACACTAATGACTTTCAACAAACCATTGTAACAGTATTTACTTATGTACAGTATTTGTAACTTTTAACCTCTTCTCTTCAGTTATATGGTTATAAGAATTTTGCGTGTTATTACACTGTTTTGAAATTACACTGCTTGGTACTTCAAAATTCACTTCTTTTCTTACATCAACTAGTTGACGTTTTATAGCAATAAAATGGGCAAATACTTTAGCGATCGCAACGAAGGTCAAGCGTCAATAACATTAGCAATTTCACATAATACATAGATGCTGAGCGTGTAAATATTTAAACACGAGTCAGTCATTTGGAGTCCTATTAAAGCCGAAAAATACATTTTACAATTTCATTGCAATTTTTTAATAAACATAATTAATAACCATAATTAGTCTTAATACCTTAATAATATATAACCTTTGATGTATATTTCGGAAGCTGTGCATAATAAATCGTTTATTAAAAATTAAAATATGTATATTTTAGTCACGTCAATCCGTATATAACTAAAAAGTTTCAACCCAAAAACGAAACGGGGCACTATGAGACTTCACAAAAATGCAATTATTTTGGTTATTATATATTATATATTTATTTTACCATATTTGCTGCAGTTTTCTTGTAAATTCATTTTGCTTTTTGATACTGAATTTGATTTTTTCTACAATTGAACTTTTAATTTTAAAAACTCCTTTTACCTTTACCTGCAGCAATTCTAATTGTGTGTCCATTTAGAGCCGTCCAAGTTTTTACTGAATTGCTTATTCCTGCATTATGTCATAAGTACTTACACAGTCATAACAATGCTAAACAAACTTTCGTGTGGATGTGGGAATCAAATCACGATCCTTTTCTTATAATTTTGTATATCCGAGTTAGATGTTAGATCGCGAAGCAAAATGTCGCACGCTTTCGTAACCCGCATGTCCGGAAATCTCATTCGGAGCAATAGTAGGAAACTCACTCACAAGTTTGCTAATGTCGCTGTTTGTAATTGGAGTCCTTGGATGATCACAACAAGACAGCGAAGTCAGGAACGGGGAAACATTGTGATCAGACGTACTCCGCGTGTCGTTTTCCCGACATCGCTCCAACATGATGGGTTTCAGATCCTGCAAGTGAGGTGGAAAGGAGGGTACAGTGATTTTGGCCATAATCCGAAACCTACTTCGCTGTTTACTGTGCTTTGGACTGGCTTCCTGGTTAGTGTCGTGATCGGGGTGTTTATTGATTGGAAGATGTAAGTTTATCTCTATGTTTTCTATATGCCGTGTCTATTTTATTAGTAAAAGTGGCGAGTAACTCATATAGCATGATATTACATCGTCTGATCAGGTTATGGGAAATGGTCCGAGAAAAAGTCAAACCACCAAAAGTTGACGCTGCTGAAGTCTGCAGCATAAATTATGCCGACAACAAAGAGTCTATGGATCCGATCTGATAAGCGTAGCAGATATTCGTGTCCTAATTCATTACATACATAAGCTATTTGTATTTCATTTGTACAATAAAAAGTTTAAGTAACAACAGTGGATCCTCAACTTGAGAAGAAATTTATTCATTTGTAGAATTACAATTAGGATACTGTGTACACACACTTTAAATTAATACATTGCTTACATGTTCTTTCTTTAAGCTTGCGAGTGCATAACAATATTCAGCAAATAAAAATGCTTCTGAGAAATTCTGGCAAGCTCAAGCAGCAATATGAATCTTATTAACCGAATACAGATTCGGACGTATTAATTCTGAATAAAGGATGTTGGGATGTTGAAATTAAAAGTATGTTTATTTATCGAGTTCATTATCTTATCATCTCAATGCACTGCCAAAAAGAGTTTTACAGCATTATTCCTGATAGCCTTACGCAGATTACAGACAGAATTTGGATTTGGAGTCCAGTGTTTATTTAAATTATTTACATAATGATAGCTCGCCTGCTGAAAACATCAAACTTTAGCTCTTCCGGCAAGCATGCTGTATGTTGGCAAAGATTAAGAGTAACTAGACAGAAAATGGATGCTGCATTTCTATTTTACACATACATTTCACAATACAAGTAGCTCATTGCGTCGACAGTTCATTATTTTCTAACACGTTACTTAACTAAGATCTCATAGTATTTCTTAATTAAAGGAAAGATCCTTTTTTCTTCGATTCGTTTTATTTGAATTTCATACATACATTAGTATGGCTAAATTACTGGCTTCCTGGAAGGGACTTGGGAAAAGTGAATCTAAAGAAGAAGCTCGAATAGCTCGAGCAATTGCAAAGAACAATGGAAGACCACATCTTCTAGCAACCAACCTTAACACCAATGGCAATCTCTTTAACCAAAACAGACGTCATTCTTCTTGTATTCGTAAGTCCAATTTTAAAACACTAAAACAGAATCAAATCATTAAATGTTTTACATATTTTATCCCCCATTGATTAGTTGATGGAAGCGATGGTGCCTCTAAACTTAAACCGATTGTCCCGCTGCATTCCATTGGGAAAGAAAATATGGCCACCTCTTGGAGAAAGACAAGCCAATTTGATCTGAACAAAAGTACTGGTCCTGTCCAACCGTTTCGTCATGTGCAACCAAACTTGAGAACGGAAATAAATCATGCTGAGACACCCAAACCGAAGCCATCCGAGGAACTCAATATTACCTTGGGGGAAGCTAGATGCACTGAAACGAATGGTAATAACGGACATTCAAACGGTGGACCCACTTCAGTAGCTCAAAAACCAATTCCATTTCCTAGAAAACCAGGGATTTTGTACAGATTTGGTGAATAAACCGATAAATTCATTCAAGTTTGGTCTTAAGCAAACCCCAGTGGGACCTTAACTAGGATTTGCTTCACATCATTCGAATAGAACAATAGTTTAACAATACAATTTAATAATTTATGTAATAAAAATAACATGCATGTTAGCCGTTGTAGTATATTTCAGCAATAATCGTGCACAATTTTAATAAACAATTTGTAATTTCCAGTTCAATTTATTTATACAATGTAAATACAGATTAAGCTTATAACATTTTACAATTATTCCGACTCTAAAATCATAGCGAATATCTTCATCGTACATTGGCCCATCGGTATGATTCATGACTCATGTGTGTGATAATGTGATATGACAAGACCGACAAGGTTCTTTATGTTTTTACTGTAGAGTTCGTCAAGCCGGAAGTATAAATTGAGTAAGTGAAATTTTTTACATGCTGTTACGTTGAAATATCTCAATATTTATAAGAACAAACAAGCAGAAACAAGGAAGGACCTCCACTCATACAACCGAACGGACATACATATATATTGCATGCGACTCATTCTGCATTGCCTTATCAAACACAGACACACTACACAGTTTCGCTTTGGTAAATATGTAAATCATGATCAACAGGAACTTTGAGGTTATTGAATGCAGTTTTGTTCTTATCGCAAACGTTGTTGTCAACAAAGTTATTGCTTTTTAACGTAGTTTTCTTTGTTTATCTACATACATGACTAACAACTACACAACCGCTCTCATCGCTTTCTTACCGAGATTCACCTCATCATTCCTGATTGCATTTTTCCGTTGTTCGTGAATTGGATTATATTTTCTCCTCTCACCAATCTATTTTTCCAATGATATTGAAGCCATGATTTCTTTGAAAGAATTCGGCTTTAAAGTCTTACACAGGTTTTTCCCACTTTACCCCATTCTCCAAATAGTTTTTACTATAATGACCATATCTGCGTGGGGACTCTTTTTCAGCCCATTAAATTGGTTTGTAACTTATGACGAAGGAAAATACGGAGAAAGTCGTAAAAAAGATACGAGCGAATGCTCACATAAGGGTAAGTTTAATTTATCCATAAGCAAATACAGCAATATATTACCAATGCCAATAGATTTCTTGATTTTCTGAACAGTCAAGAAAGCGGACATGACAGAGAGCAGACTTCCTCCTCTTTCCTCAATTTCTCGTAATGAGCCAACAATTCTAATCAGCTACGACCCAGAGTCACAAAGTCTAATTCAGAACTCATTTTGTGTTGTGAAAACTCCATTCATTCCGTCTGGCGAGCATCTCAGTGGAACAAACGAAGTAGTGGCCGAACTCAAATTACTACATCAGCGAATGAAATCCCTTAAAAGGATCCCTTCCAAAAACGCCAACATTGACGAAGACGACCTTACCATGATAATGCCCATCCCAAAACCTCGAACAAGTCTTCTTGCTAGAAAACGTCGGGAAATTGAAACAGATATCGATACGTCCCCAGTACCGCATCCAAGAGAAAGTACAGTGGCATAAACAGATTAATTTTTAGTTTATTAAATAATTAAGTTTTTGCAAAACATGTATGAAATGAACGTTTCTAAATATATAAATTCCATTGATGTTCACGAGTATTAATGCGACTATACTTCACATTTATAATATCCACACAATTTGTAAATTAAAAATCAACCATGTCTCACGAACATTGAGTAGGAATTAAAGTATTGTGCTTGACTTTTGTCAAACAATATAACTTGACTGACGTTGAGAGCATGCTGCTCGACAAATTTAATATGATGAATAAACTTCAATTTATAAATGGCAATCGAATTATGTGACTGTTTAATTTTTATGCCCATTTCCTGAAGTGTTCGATACATGCCAACTTTCTATATCGACGTCTAAAATGGAAGAGGTAAGTAAGCTTGCAAGTTTGTTACAAACTCAAAACATTTTAATTCAAAATTTTCGAGACAGCACCATACAATTTGTATGGGAAGACCGACACAGCCTCGCTTGTGACTTGCTTTGGCAATGTGTTTTTCATCAGTGTATTTTGCTGAACTTTGACCCTAATTTGCTAGGATTAATGTATGCCAGTTTGACTTATTTCGTCCGAGGAAACAAAACCAACAGGCTAGTTTACAAGCACATGCTAGAGACAAATGGCAGAGTAATCAAAGGTCAAAAACTTTCTGCCCACGAACTACTTTTAGTTGCTGATTCTGCGTTTCCACCTGAAAATTGGGGTCATTTAATTTTGCAAACCGAAATTCGAGACAGTCGACTGAAAGGCCCCATCAAACTTCCATCAGCTATCATAGTACCTAGCACTACATATTCATCATCAGCGTCTATTTTAAACAGCAAAGTTGAACTATTTTTTAGCCCAGCGTTGCTAATTTTCGTCGATCTACCCACAAATTCAATCAGACTGGGGTGTTTTACTTGCAATAAAACCGCCATGGTTCAACGTAATTGGCCAGAGAGGTCGATTGTACTGACGTTTCAAAACGTGACGAGAGCAGAAAGTTCAACATATCAAAATTTGGTAGAAATGCGAGAAAAGCTCCATTACCGTTTAAATATTACAAGCCCGAACTCGCAAAACTCCACACAAAATTGTCCCAATATTTCCTCATACCACATAAAACCATTATCAGAAGATGCGTGTGAAACGTACGAAGCATACGTTCAGCAAGTCACTTGTTTAAATTTTTTGACGTGCGAAAAGTATTACAGAATTGTACTACTCCTGCGTCCTAATAGGCTGGACAAACAGTTTCGATTCCAGCAGCAAATTTTTCCGTTTACCCAGAATGAAATGGATTTCACGTTCCAAGTCCTTTTTCGCAAATCGCAGCCACTCGATGCCCAACTCTCCGCGTTTTTGACCCCACTCGACCAATATATTTGGATAAGCACCTTACTGTCTATAACAGTGATTTCAGTCTTATTGATTTGTGCCGAAAAGAAGCAGTCGTACTTTAAAAGCATTCGAAATGTGGTATTTTGGCAATTTTCGGTTCTTGTCGAGCAGGACGGAGCCAATGATCTAGTTTGGAAAAACTGCTGTAGAAAGGCAATCATTCTAACAGTTATCTGGACTTTCACTGCTATTTTGCTTCGACAATTTTACGGTTCATCGCTCTACACTTTTATGACGACGGTACAAGAACCCAGCAAAATTCCTCAAAGGTTTGAAGAAGTTCTAAATCGATCTGATCTGTACGTACTTTCTCCAAAATCTGTGGTCAATATAATATTCCTCCTCCAAAAACCAACCAAAGTCCCCGATTTACCCAAAAGACTTGGCGACTTTTATCAAAGAATTTTGTTGAAAATCAATGCTATGGAGTATGGTGAGCATGCCAAAACTCTTCTAAACATAACCCAAGGAAAACCAATAGCTATTTTAGCTCCACAAACTTACAATGATCCCATAACTTCTAGATTAGTTGCTATAAGTTTTATTCCTAAATACGAAGAAAAAGAATTTTCAAAATTCGTTGTCATTTGCGAAGGAGACTGTATGAGCAAGTGGAATGTTGCGCTGGGTGGACAAAACCGATTTCATAGGATCATTCCAAAGCAAAGGCCATTTCTAAGATCTTTTGAATATTGGACACTTGATCATCCCAATTACGCAACGTTTTCATTTTCCAAGTTCTTTGCAGCATTTGTTCATTCTGGATTGTACGAAAGGACGGTAGCTCGCTCTATCGTAGTTCACCAGAGAAAATTCATGCAGAGATTGCATCTTTTCGGAATGAGCAACGCAAGTTTCTTCAGTTATGTATTTCTAGCTGATAAAAGGAAAAAAGCTTTCACTGAGGAAATAACTCCCAGCAAAATTTCTGCATTTGGTGGAACATTCATTATTACAGGTTTTATGTGGTTTGTGGCTGCAGTTGTGCTAATGGTTGAGTTTAGGAAATTATAATATTATAATAAATGTTTTTTGTTCAAAGAACTTTTTTAAATTTCGACCAATTCACAAAAACTTACTTTTGTGAGACTCAATATTGGAAAACTTATTGGTAGAAGTGTAGTTGATAAACCAGGTTTTTAAATAAAACATTAACAAATTTTCTTTGTATTTCATTTCACTTTCAGTTTAGATATGTTTATTCTTTGCTTAGTTGAAAAACAAGTAACGAATTATTGAAATCAAGCACCAAAAGAGTATTCCAGTTCATTATGAGTATTCGAAATGAGCTCACGTCATCTAGTAAAGAAGTACAATGGCTCCGCTAAACCCAAATTCGTCGAAGGGGGAAGTTGGAAGGCATCATCACCAGCTTCCAGACTGACCCTCGTACAAAGATCTTGAACCTGTGATACATCAAGGCAACATATTTATTTTTAATTCAATTGCTTTTACCAATTTAATTTTAGTAATTTTTAAATAAATTATCTTCTCACTTCCGACAACATCATAGAGAGCGAAGTGTTCCATGCCTTGGTCATAAATACGTAGGTGAGTACTATAATGAAGTATGAGCCGCAGTGAGTATCCCGACTTGATTCATGCTTTGGCATCTGTGCTTTGATATACAGCGAGTCCTTCGTTCTTGGAGGTGGCCCAAACGGTCTATTTTGTAAAATACCAGGTGGTGGTTCCCCCTGACACGATTGATTTATGAATATTCTCGCAACTCGTTTTGCCTTCCCATTACTTTTTCCCAAAATGGGGAATTGAAACTGCCAAATGATGTCAGAATAAAGGTCTAGAGTTTTGTTATCGGAAGTAATAATGACGTCATTATACCCGTGACTTCCAATGAATATCACCATTGAGTCGACCTCATCCTCAATGCACTTTTCATTAAACTTCTTTAGCTCCTCTTGAATATCTTCCTTGAATTTGAAATGAGAGTTGACGAAATTTTCATTCTTTGGAAAGATCTCGTATCCCATACCTTTCCATAACTTTTCCATGTACTCAACATCCATATTAGCTCCTTTTCTTATGTTTTCTCCACGAATTTCAGTTATGTTGAGAATGAAAGCGTAGCCTTTTCCTTTTGGTGGAAGTACATAGCTGCAAGGTTTGGAAGGGTCCTGTAAAATAAAAAATTAAGGATTTTTAACGTTCATAAAAATATACGATTTGGTATTCCAACTTTTAACCACTTTTACGTACCCATGCATTGGGCTTCTTTACATCCACAGTTAATTTAGCTCCATTCAATACGAAGTCTTGAAGCTCTTTTGGAAGATTATTTGTTGAAACTTCCTGATTTTCGACTGCACCTTGACTAGTAGTCGGCTGCTGGAATAAAACTGGTGGTGTTGGTGCAGGTGTGACTGCTGCAAATTCATTATTAAAAATTGATGACAAATCTGGAGCATCCGTTTGGTGAAGTGTTCTTAGCTGTGGTGGTGTTGTACAACCATGCAGGGCATAATGCTGCAATCACACATAACAAATAAAATATTATGAAACATGCAGAATATGTTGGTTATGCATTTAAATTAAAAAATATAATGTGACATACGCTGGTTCTTTTGCTGTACAAAAGTTGCGCCGGTGCATACTGTTTCACGTCTGGGTCAACCAGTACTCCAATCAAGGTGTCAAATCCATGTAATTTTTGCTTAAGAAGTCTAACTAAAGTACTTGATTTGTCTATTTGTTTTAGATTCACGCTCTGTATAAAAAATAAAAATACATGTGTATGCTGATTAAATTGAAGCCAGCAATTTGTAAAAATTATTGGTGACAAATGAATTAATTTTACATACCACCGTCTCAACATCTTCTGCACTTAGCACGTTTCTTTCCTCCAATTTGGAAAGGAGGGTAGTAGTACACTTAACATTTTTGATGAGGTATGACAAGTTAGTCCGGATTATTTCCTCTTGCCATCTTTCCATTGCTTCTCAGCAACAAAGGAGCTGAGAAACTATTAAAATCATGAGTGGAGATGATGTAGTTAGCTTCGCAATTTGTATTGACAATGTGCCACACTACCTCCACTTTCTAGAATGAAATTATGACAAACATATTTAACAGGTGTGATTTTCCTTGAATAAAGAGAGGATTTATGTTTATCCAGCCGCACAGATGAGATGGTAAGAGTAATGTTGGGAAGCTGTACTGAGATGAGGTACAGATTATTTGAGCCGGACTGAATTCTTGCTTGGAAAAGTATATATACCAACCTTTACTCCACAAGTGCTTACTATACATGTTTCGATCTCTACTGTGCATAACAAGTTGATGCACATGTTTGAGCAGAAATCAAATGCTTTGAAGCAATACGATGGCATGCACTGCATCATGCATATCAAGTCTTTGTTCTGATATTATGCATTTTATTTGTCATGCGATGAATAAGCATAGCGATTTCTCAAGTCAATAACTACTGCACCAACAACTGGATAGAGGTTTAATTGTAATACCATTTCATAATATATTATTATTATTATCATTATTACTATAATTCTTGATTGAATAATTTATTGCAGACCTCATTGAGCCTCACCCGCATCACATAAACATGAAAAACATGATCACATTCATTAAATAAGAATTACAATATATTTTTGTGCATAAAGTATGTTACACGCAACCTTAATATAGGCAAGAAATATACAAACTCTAAAAAATCAAAAAGTTTTTTTGTACAAATGTTTTTTCTCCATTCACCATCGGTGGTCACTAACATTGAATAATTTGCGGACGAATTTTGCTGCCAAACTGAATCGGGTTTACGAATTGTCAGTCAACAGTCATTTGCATATTACCTTTAAAATAGCATATTTTAAAATATAGAAACCTCTCATGAGAAAGAATAACATTGACCCATGTATTTGCAACTGAATAACGATATATTTGTTATTTGCCGCGTTATGTTAGTAAACTTTTGAAATAATAAAGCGAGTGCAAGCAATATATTTTGGGATCAATAGCTTACATGTAGTGGAATTATATTATAGTTCGAAACGTGCAGTTACAATATGTCCTTTTTTACCAACTTCCTTACGATGATGCAGTACGCGTTTTCCAAACTAACAAAGGGGACCTAAATGTGTGCATATGGTTAGTTACTTTAACTAGATGGGATTCCCAAACAACATCTCAATTACCTGTTCAATAATAGTCATTAAACCTTACTGCTTACTTTATACAGCGTTGAAAAATATTGAATTTAACTTTCTTTTCCTACTTTAAACTTCAAACTCATAGGTATCAAAATTGAAGCCAACCAACAACAGCATCATAGACTAATATGGCGGTGACAGCCAATCTTGCACTTGCAACTTGGATCCATACAGAAAACCTTATAGTCAGAACATTTCGAGATTCCACAGTGGAATTTATGGTGAATGAGAAAAATAGATTCCACAAGAAGTTATTCTTGAAATGTGTAGTTTTCCAGTGCATTTTGATGAATTTCGACTCTGGTGCACTAAAACTAAATATATCAAATTCAATACGGTCTTTACGAAAATATGACGAGGAGATTTAAGAAATAGCATACGAACACATACTACAAACGAATGGACGTGTTAGTACTGGTCAACAATTTTCATCTCGTGAACTACTCATGGTTGCTGACATCCCGTTTCCGCCAAAAAGTTATGGACATTTTAATTTACAAACAATTTACGACAAGCGCTTAAACGGTCACATAAAACTTCGAACAGTCATCGTTCTTCCTTACACCTCAAAAGCATCCGTCGCTCACTTTACCAACACCAAAGTTAATCCGGTTTTTACATCAGCCTTACTAATTTTTGTTGACCGAGCAAATAAAATAAATCAAATTGGTTGTTTTAATAGCAATGAAGCTCGATAATTTGCCATCGGGATTCAACTAATTTCTGCAAATGTAACAAAAGAGGAAAGTCAGACATTTATAATGTTGTTACGATTTTGGGAACAGTGCCATTAATTTTTCAAATGTGGGGACGTCGGCAATACTCCCATACCACACATTGAGACCAAGTCCGGCGAAGCGTGTGACACATACACAGAATATTTTCGGCAACTTAACTGCTCCAATTTTACAACGTGCGAATAGTTTCATAGACACGTACTCCGACTACGTCTAAGCAAGCTGGAACAACCGTTGTGATTCCAGCAGCAAATATTTCCGTTTATTCAGAACCAGATGGATTTTTCCTTTCAAGTCCTCCTTCCAAAGTTACAGTCATTCGATGCAAATGTTACCGCATTTCTGTCTCCGACAAAAACATATATGGATATGCGCGTTGCGTTAATATCGATTTTGTTACCGTGTGCCGGAGAGAACGAATCTTATTTTAAAACTGTAATTAGAGTGATATTTTGGTTATTTTCTGTACTCGTAGAGCAGGATGTAGCTAACAAAAAAGTCTGGAAAACGTGTTATCGAAAGTAATCCTAATCCTAAGTGTGACATGGACCATTTCTTCAATTATGTTACGATTCTTTTACACTTCATCGCTCTATTCTTTCATGACGGCAGCGCCTAAATCTAGTAATGTTCCGCAAAGTATGGAGGAAGTTTTGAATAGAACGGAACTTCATGTACTTTCTCCATTAACCTTGGGAAATACAATATATCGTATCTGTGGCACAACCGGTGGCCAAAATTACCTTCCCGATTACTGAAATTTTTCAACAGCGTTTTGTTGAAGTCTAACGTGATGAAATTTGGTTTTGAACCCTAAACCTTGGAAAACGCGACGCTAGTAAAGCCTAAGAATTTTGACTTCTAAGAGTGGAAGTTTTCCAAATTCGCAATCATTGGTGATGGAGACTGTGAAAGTAGATGGAACGTTGCGTTAGTTGGTCAACAAAGATTTCAGCGCGTTATTCCAAAACAAAGATCATTTTTAAGGTCTTTTGAGTTTTGGACCCTTGTTTTCCCAAACTTTGGTACACTATCGTTTTCCAAGTTTTTCGGATCTTTTGTTCATTCTGGCTTGTATGAAAAGACGATATCCCATTTTACTGCTGTCCAACAGCGAGAATTAATTGCGAGTTTGCACCATTTTGGAATGGGAAGGGGTAGTTTCTTCAGCTATGTGTTTAAGAATGGCCAGTTTCTCTCCGCATTTACTGGAACTTTTCTTGTTACGAAAGCCAAATAATAGAAATGTGCACGTTTATTGTATGCTTTCACCTAGTTTTGTATACAGGCTAATACGGACTTGTAAAAAGTAAAGAAACGTTGTATATTTCAATTCAAAATCCTATTGGGTTAATGGCTGAAAATTGTAATGAATGCCGCAAATATCGTTGTTAAAAATATACTATTCTTGTATTCTTGTCCGAGTAATAAGTGAAAGTCGATTGTATTATGAAAAAAGCATTGGATGAATTTTTTATGCAAATTTGGTAACTACTAGATGGAAGCATAACGAAACCGATAGCAAGCTGTTACATAAACGCATACTTGCTGCTCCTTGCCAACATTATTCACGTTTTGTAACTTTTGGGCCCACACATGAATTTGCCTTTGCTTTCGATCTGTATCGTAGTATCGATCGAAAAAAACTAACTAGTTGTTTTGTTGTGTAACTACGACAATATGAAGAACTAGTGAAAGCATCATATCGATTTAGCAATTACTTCGCTGGGATTGTGACAATGAGTCCACGGAGAAATTAAAGTAAGTAGCTGTGTATCTATTATTAGTTCTATAATGTTCTACACCTTTTTTGAGAAACTTTTTTATAGAAACAAACGGATAAATGACAAAGGTGGCGGTGTCATGTTCTGAAAAAGCAGAGACTGCTCTGGTGAAAACTCTAGTAAAAAGATCGACTCTGCAGCAGGGTAATCCTATCCACCAGAGTGTAGAATAGGGGAAATTAAAGTGAATTGTAAGATAATCAGTGCGTTGTCACTAACTAATAATTTACTTAATTATAAGGGTGCAAAATTATTTAGCAACGATTTAATTTTAGCTTAAGGTGTACGATCCAACCTCATCTCGTTAAGGCAAAGGGTTCTACGTTTTGTTGTGACAATTTCTGCAGCAAGTGTCTGCTCTACTGTTTTAAAGTTCAACAAATAATGTCAAAGGTCACGATCGAGACAAGTGTGTTGGGAGTTCAATAATTCTTGATTCTGTCTTAACATTGCAAATATAGATATTGCAATGCAATAATTAAGTTAAACGTCTCAAGTTACCCCAGTTTTGATTTACTTGCCTATTGAACCCATTTTGGGGTGTATGTACGTCATCATACGTAATACTTCCACAAACAACAAGCTTATAATTTATTATTAATGCCCCCGTTTCACCAGTTCTCGAAATTCCTGTTTGCGGTTTATTGGGATAGAAATTAGTAATGAGTTTTACAAACCAAAGTTAGCTCATTTCAGAAGTCAGTCGACTCTATAATTTAAAGGCTGCGCAACAAACACAAATATACCATTAAATATTCTTTTGCCCATTTAACGTTTTATTAATTTGCGTGAAACATTATGTTACAAACTTGTTATTTCTTTTACAAACATTGCCTACTAAAAGGACACGAACATTCATTTGCCTCAAAATTTCTTGATGATGCTTTCTTCGAATCATTCTCTTGTAAAAAAGTATAGCGGGTGGGAGAATCCCATTTGGCTAAAAGGTGAAAGTTGACAAACATCATGACCATCATCTTTGTTCGCGTGCCTACTAACTTTCTTGAGAAGTGTTTGTACCTACAAAACACATAATATTTTAATTATAAAATTCATTTTTGTGCCATTCATTCATTCACTCAGTTTCATAAATCAGGATTGTATACCTCTTCCAGCATTGGTAACAGCGCTGTATTCCACGCTTTGCTCATAAGTACATAAGTGAGAACGATAACAAAGTAAGATCCACATTTAATATCCCGACTCGCCAGGTACTTGGGAATCTGTGCCTTGATGTATATCGTGTCGTTGACATCTGGAGTTCGAGTATTCTTATTAGCCGACGGTTTTATGAAACCTTGAGGTGGGTCACTTTGACACGATTGATTAATGAATATTTTAGCCACCCTTTTCTCAACCTGGATCCCATTCTTTGTCTCAAAAATACTGAATTGAAGTGGATAAATGATGTCATCATAGACATCCAACACATTCTTGTCTGACGTCAAAATGACATCATTATAGCCGTGACTTCCAATAAACATCACAATTGAGTCAACTCTATCTTCTATGCATTTTTCCTTGAAAAGATTTAATTCAACCCTAATGTCCTCTTCGAATTTAAATCGCCCTTCTCGGAAGTTTTCGTTTTTTGGAAAGATTTCATAACCAAGGCCCTTCCACAAATTGGTCATGTAGGTCGCATCCATTTCCGCACCTTTTCGTATGTTTTGCCCACGGATCTCTATAATGTTGAGGATAAAAGCATACCCTTTCCCTTTGGGAGGTAACGCATATCTACATCTCAACCGTGGAGTCTTCCAAAAGTAAAAAAAAGATTTGTCAATAAATTTGAGATAAAAGTTCATTTCATTCATGAAGATTCATTAAAATATTAGTGGTAATTCACCTGCGCATTAGGCTGCCTAACTTTTACATCCAATTCGTTCCCATTCATGACATCTTCGAGCTCTTTTGGCAATTCCGAATTCACATCATGATAACTATCCTGTTGTGTTTGTGTGCTTTCTTGACTCTGAGACGGTATTAAAAGCGATGCTACAGAAACGTTGGGAGTGTTTGCTATCAGTGGATGAACAAAAACAGTTGGCCCTTGATTTGATGGACTATCAGAAGATTCAATAGCTAATCGAGCCTCAGGGGCTGGTAAGGCTGAAATGGGTTCAGACGAAGGCAGAGCAGCAATTGAAGGAACTATTGATACGTCGGGAATTTCAGCAAACGCCATCGGTGGTGGACATGGAATTCCTTGCTGCTCATAATACTGCAAAAATTTATTTGTTTTTACAATCCGTGTCAAAATTCTAAACTTTTATTACTTAATTCGAAATCATACTTTATTTCTTTCCTCAAACAGCAGTTTTGCTGGTGCATACTGTTTTACATCTGGATCACACAGGGTCCTCACTAAAATCTCAAATCCATGCAGCTTTTGAGTAAGAAGACGGATGAGAGTATCAGATTTTTCGATTTGTTTTGGAATCACATCCTGTGCAAGTTAATCCAAAATATTAAATACATATGACCAAAGCTCATGAAAAAAATGTACCAACAAAGAATCGTAAGAAAACATACCACAGTCTCAACGTCTTCTGGACTCAATACATTCCGCTCCTCGAGTTTAGAAAGCAGAGTGGTGGTACACTTCACATTTTTTATTAGAAATGACAAATTTCTACGTATTATTTGCTCTTGCCACCTTTCCATTCTATTTTAAATCAACAATTGGCAACAGAAACACAACAAAATTTCGCTGTCATTTAAAAAAAGTTGTCACAAAATTTATACGAAAATCAAAGACTATGGTATAGGAATTCATTTTCCAATTGTTGTTTTTCTGCGTTAGAAAAACAGAATTGTCGTGCTCTCTTTTTTGTGAAGACAGATGGGACTGTAAGAGTAATGTTGAGACTGCTTTCGTAAACCTGAAATACACATGCTTGGTTGGTGAATCATCATGTTCGTGATGTTTGGAAAGGTCGTTCCTGTGCTTCTCTATATGTATAGAAATATGATCACGGTGGTGCAGATATGTTTGAGAAAATTTATATAAAGCGTTTGCTATGTAATTCTACATGTGAAGCTTATATGCTTCTGGTTTGCCTCTTACTGACGTAGCTTATGTGCGAACAGTCCATGTTTACTTCCATGTTCTCACGGATTTTTAATTTTGAGCATCATAATATTATTCTCATGATACCAAAAAAGTATTGAAGGTTTTCAATAGGAACTATACCACATCTCGTCCTGTTTTTACTGACATATTTATCTGCGTTCACCCGCCTTCAACGTACAACCATCAACCCAAGTTTTACTTGGTAGTCTTTGACCATTAAACCGTTATCATAAACATTCATTAAACCCCATGAAATCTAACTGAAACGGGGCTAAATGACAAAACATTGAGTGCGAGAGCACGCGGAGAGCAGGTGCCAGATTTGAATTCATTCGTACTAAAATGATCCATTAAAAAATCAATGTAAGGTCACATTGGGGTCGCATATCAAGTTGACCCTATTTCAGCTTTCTATTGATACGGTACATGTACATACCTAACACTTTGGGTCACTCCACTTAAAAATATATTAACATATAAAAACTCAATTTTAGCCTTGATTCTAGATTATATATTGGCTAAGTACAGATTTTGAAAAAGATACCCGATCAAAGGTGATCGTGACCCCTACATGCGACAGACAACAAAATGAAGTTGCTATCTATCGGTACACATCGGTACAAAAATTTGTAAAAAAGACAAGACATATTTATATACTCAGTTACTGCCATTCAAAATCATTTTGAAGTTAATGTATGTTCCAATAATCATGTTGCGTCATAATCATATTTTTTCCAATAACCAGTCATGCCGAAATAAAGCACAAAGAACTTTGCCTAAAAACGGGGATGTAAGTAAATCATGTCCCCTACAACCATTCCCAAGCGCATGAAATTAATTTAGGTTTGTGATGGATATCCTTGCTCATTTTGGGAAAAAGTTCCTATCCCATATTTCGAAGTTGCTATATAGTGACTTCACCCGTTTCCATATAAAAAACTCTGGTTGAAGTTCCGCCATACATTTCCTTTGATGCCCCTTTAAGTCTTTGTTATTGGAAACGTTTATCAGTGGTTGTTTGTATTATCATGTCCCCACATTCGAGACAGGCTAAACAAAACAATACGCTCTCCAAAAGTTATCAGTTACTTAAACCAATATTTATGAAAACCGGAACTTTTCGGAACGCCCATGCATGTACACAATGAATTTGTAAACAAGCAGGTTAACGACCAAACAGTTAATGTTTTTAAATGTTAACATCCCGTTCATAAAATCGTCAAAATTTGCTTGGTCTCAATCAACAATGAATTTTCATAGATGCTTTGGCTTTAACTTCATGGTTTATTAATATTATGGCACATCAAATCACATCAAAATGACTCGGTTGAGAACATGCACCAGAACTGTTTATCAGCAGCATATTATTCTAGTAATTAACCATAACGTAAATGCAAAAATAAATGCAGTGTTATATAAATCTACAATGTTTTCCGTTTTTGTTCTGTGTGTTTCAAATGTTTGTGATTTTAAGAGATAATACTTATAGTATGCAAAAATTGCACAAAACTTAGGATTATTGCAGGCTGCAAGATTGTGTAAGTAAATACGAGGTAAACAGGATTTCAGATGAGCTACCAAGTATGTTTTAAGTGCTAACGAGGATTCTACGTGAGGTGATACTCATGGATTTGGCCCAAACTTTGGCAAATCATTCATTTTAGTTAGTAATGAACGTGTAGAGCTGGATTTTTTACTACGGACATATTTTCCCATATAAACAATTTCTAAGCCTTTTACCATTTGAAATTTCTTATGGGAGAAAGCATGGAAAAGTCAAGACCACAAAGGTAAAGCTTAAAATTTGAAAATTACAAAGAAAAATGTGCAGAAACAGTTTCCTAAGTACTGATATTACGACAGTTAATGCATTTCTACATCAATAATTACACTGACCTGTGTGACCTTGGCTTTCACCATGCTTTTTCCCATAAGAAATTTCAAATGGTAAAAGGCTTAGAAATTGTTTATATGGGAAAATATGTCCGTAGTAAAAAATCCAGCTCTGCACGTTCATTACTAACTAAAATGAATGATTTGCCAAAGTTTGGGCCAAATCCATGAGTATCACCTCAAGTAGTCGCCTCGTAAGATTTATGACTGGAGTAATGAATTCCAAGTATAATGAGGCAACTTTGTAATATAAATCATCGGTTACTAAGAAAACGTGTTTTCCCAATGAAAAACCGCAATTGACGTCAATACAACCACAACAGTTGCGACGAAACTGTTGCGTACTAACTGGAGTGGTGCACAAACAAATCTCGTGGCATATATGGCATATTTTAAAGCTTTTTAATGAGCCTTATTAAATGTTCAATATACACTTTTATTTACCCAGAAAACAAGCCATACACTAAAATTTTGGTAAGCCACAAGTCCATTCAAGGAAGGAAATTGACACGAAACACGGATTTTCCTTCAATTGGAGTGAGAACATTTTACCAAGACAAACTGCTGATAACTAAATAAGTAATTACGTGGTATACATTAAACATGCAGTGTCACCATGTTTTACATAACTAATCGTGCCATGAAGAAGTAAAATGATTACTTGCTTAGTATGTTTATTTCATGACACAAAAAAGGTTTTCATCGTGATTGTTAACTACAGTAATGCCACATTTCAGGGCGCTAAAATAAAAAATCAATTTGTATTTTTGCCTCTCAAGAAACTCCCTAACTCTGCACATCGAAATAAATACTTTCTTGAGCTTAGCACCATTTCTATTACAAAAACGCTTAGCGTTATTCCAAATGTGTAGCCATATACGGTCCACGCAACAACAAAATACTCTAATTTTGCACTTTTAATTTCCTCTTTTCCATTTCTCTGCTCAAGTTGTCGCAGAGAATCGCTTTCTAAAACACCACTTTTTACATCTTCCAGCATTTTATGAAATTGATGAAGAACAGCTCTTTGATGCGCCGTTGTACGCCTAGTCTCAAAATGACTTGATATACCAGATTCATCCAATGCTGCAATCGAAAGTTCAAATGTGTTTGAAAAGAATTGTTTAATTTTTGAGATCCAAAATACACCTAGGGTTAAAATAGCTCGTTCATTATTATCGTAAACCTCTGCACCACCATACGCACGAATCAGGGGTTTAAGAAATGCAATATTGGGTGAAAAGACACTGTCTTGAACGTTTGTTTGGTACAGCAATGCGAATTCTTGCCATTTGGTGTAATCTATGACTTCGAAATCATCAATATACAGCTTAGTACTGTTTGTATATCCTTTTTGCATTCGGTAGAAAGATGTTCCCGAAAAAAGTTTAAAGGCACTTTCTCCTCCAATCTCATCAGTTATAGATAGAAAGGTTCTAGTCAGTCGATCATAAATGGGTACTAACCAGGTATTCAAATCATAGCTTCTTGTGTTGACGATATATTTTACAATATAGTGTAGGTGATTAGTTCCGGTGATTATTTGCATGGAGGAGTTGGAAATTAACTCATCGAACGAGTTTGGAAGGTTTTTCGGCTCCGGTTTTTTAGTAAGATATGAATATATATCGGAAGTGTACAGATTTCGAATAAGTAGAGCTGTAAGAAGCCAGATCGCAATGAGATGCATGTTTCTGTAGTTAATACTGCTCTGTCTAATCTCCCCTTGCTCTATGACAGAAACAAGAACCCAAAAACCCGCCTCTCTTTTAAAACCAGTCATTTTTAACACTAAAATCAGAAGAGAAACACAGGCAACTATGGCTATCCAATCGTAAAATGAGAAGGGTCTTAATAAGATCAATATGCTATTTCCTGCGTGTTCATTTTGGTCTTTCACACAAACTGAAAAATGTATTCCATCGAAACGAGCTCCAAAACTTGAATGCTGCATATCGAACCAAGGAACATGATCGTAGATTGTTTGTGAAACTGACCAAAAAGTCAAGTCGCGATTATTATCAGCTGCAGAAAAATTGAAGAATGTTCCAATAATACCCGATAAACAATCCGTGCGATCGGTGTATTGAAAACCGGAGTAGGTTTCAGATTTATAAATGCAAGCTGGCTCGTAATGTTGGTTTGAAATTTTCTCAAAAAATATAATTCGATTCTGCCTGTTATTTTTGTTGGAATGGTAGTGCTGCCAGATTTCATCAATCATGTCCAAAGATGTCGGAACTAAATGAACGTTTACTAATGGTTTTGAATACAGATAACTATACTTTCCGCGAAGTTTGTAACGGGTTGGAAACTTTGTGGGGCATGTGAGACAAGCTATAAATACAGCAGTGTTGTTTAAATTCAGACATATCAGTTTCGAGGTGCTTTGTGGCGGACCGTATAAATCGGCTATTCGGGTTTCTTTCGTTATAAAGTTGGTGGCTGCAATGACATAGTTTTGCAAAGGAAATATAACCGAATAGAGTCCAAGCTCACCTTCGTCTTTTAGGTTTCCGGAATCGTAAAGGTTTTGCGACAGTTGAACAGTACATACCGTATGAAAACGGTGGAATAGAAACATTTGACGATAGGCCGGGGCTAAATTTTCGATGCCACTTTTGTTCCAGATTTCTTGCAGAAAATGCTCTTTACTCCATACAAAATCCTTAGGAATGGAAACATGAATCATGATACAATATTTTGATTCCCAGCATTTCTCAAGAAAACTTTTGTAGAGATCTGGCCACATATTTGGGCCACTGTAGAAATGGGTGGTGCATGGGGAAAACAAATCGAAGAAATCCCAGTAATTACGAAAATTCAGATTGGCATTCGATAAAATGAAACTTCTGTCAGAGCTGTCTTTTGCAGCAATTTGTAGATGATTTAAGTAGGGTAGGCTTAATAACATGAATTGCAAAATTATAGTGAAAATCATATTATAACTTTTGCAACAAGGTTTTAAAATGGGAGAATTGGTAGTGTTCAACGTTCTCATAATAATTTGAACCTATGAAAGCTATCTTATCACATAACCCCAGTGTGTGCAAGTGCGTCGTTGCGTCAAGAAATAAAAACTCTGTCCTTGAACTATAAGTTCAGAATCGCAAATAGTTTTATAAAACTAGTAGGATTCAGTATAGTATAGTTTAACAAAGTATCAATGCTTGATATTTCGTGATCAATTCTTTGTCCATGATTGCTACGTACTTACGCAAACTTTCGTATTTAAATTTTCATGAATGAATGTAATAATACAAAAGCCGCATATATTTTAGCTTCCATACACACAATGATGAAGTGTTCAAGGGAGTAATGCGTTCAATTTAAGTTTGTTTAAGTGTAGCTAGATAAGTACTTAAAATATTTCACTCGGGTTAAGTATCTCAGGTACCTACTACGAACTGTGTATACAGTATTTAATGACGTAACTTGAACTTAAGTGTATAAAGTTGAATTATTTGTCCTCGTTCGAAAAGTTGAAACAATTAATTTAGTAAGGAAACCTAAATACATTTCAAATTTTAATCTTAACTTAAGAAAAGCAAACTCCTTAGAAACTAACTTAAAAATTTCAGTTAAGTGCTTTGAAATTACAAATATATTTTTAAAATCATCACGGAAGGTCATAAATAAGGTAAAGGGTTCGAATACCTTTTCATCTTTCACGGGATGCTTACTCAAGCTGGTTTTAATAGGCTGCTGAGTTGCGACATTTCAAAGCTAAATGTCAAACTGAATTGGTTTACTTGCTTGTAGAATTTCGAAGAAATGTTGCTTTGATTAGCAGCAGCTCCCAAATGGGTCAACTTGAGATTCTCAAAATTTGGGTGTAAATATAAGCAATTTGAAATTGAAAAATCGTAGAAAACTAAAAGAACATGTCAAGTCACGTGTACGTACAACATGTGATAGATGGAAGTCCGTACGGGGATACCCGAGACAATTATGCAGTATCAGCTTCTTGTGTACATATTTCTTGGAAAAGATATTTCCAGCTATGTCAACATTCCGTGTAAATGTACTAACAAATTATACCAATGACCTCTCTTTAAAAAGACATCACTTGTAGACTGTGAGTTGGGGATTTAAATGGAATACAAGAACTTTTAACATAGTATCGGTATGACTTTCACTGAAACAAGGTGCTTACATGAAATTTCACATATTATGATTTTATCAGTAATTTAGTATACGCTGACAGGTTCCAGACATTGCTTACGTGTCATAACGGTGTTTTTCATGGTAATTGAAAGGAAATAAGTTTTAGTAGGAGACTACTTGAGGTGATACTCATGGATTTGCCCCAAACTTTGGCAAATCATTCCTTTTAGTAAGCAATGAACATGCAGAGCTGGATTTTTTACTACGGGCATATTTTCTCATATAAACAATTTCTAAGCTTTTTTCCAGTTGAAATTTCTTATGGGAGAAAGCATGTGAAAATCAAGACCACAAAAGTAAATCTTAAAATTTGAAAATTATAAAGAAAAATGTGCAGAAACAGTTTCAAAAGTACTGATATTACGACAGTTAATGCATTTCTACATCTATAATTACACTGACATGTATGACCTTAGCTTTCACCATGCTTTCTCCCATAAGAAACTTTAGAGGAAAAAGGGTTCAAAAAATTTTTCATGGAAAAAATGCCCGTAGTAAAAAATCGTTCTCAACTCACTAAAATGAAGTATTGGCCAAGGTTTGGGACAAATCCATGAGTATCACCTCAAGTAGTCGCCTCGTTAGCGTAGGTTTAAGTTTATATATAACTTAGCAAGCAAGACTGAAAAATGTCAATGACACAAC
The DNA here is from genome assembly GCA_001718145.1 of Orchesella cincta. Classification (NCBI taxonomy): domain Eukaryota; kingdom Metazoa; phylum Arthropoda; class Collembola; order Entomobryomorpha; family Orchesellidae; genus Orchesella; species Orchesella cincta. The sequence continues at coordinate 39,450 of LJIJ01001423.1, forward strand.
CGACACAACCTGACATGCTTTTTTTGCGGATGACAGAATGAGACAGAAATCGTTGATAAGGTGTGCGAATTGCGAATGTGCTATGAAATTTTTCCCCCCAATCAGATAGAGTTCAATTCAGAACAAAAGCATAAAAATACGTTGCAAGGGAACTAACAGGGCATCGCGCTACACTTTCTCGTGTTTTTTATTTTGGAACGCTGCTTATGCTTGGATATAACTATACTAAATGATGGATTACTGGAGTTTGATAGATGTGAGTTTGCATAAACTACTTTTTGCAAACGTGGAAATGATCTCACTCTTCTCCCATCTATCTTTGTCAAATGACTGTCACATTCATCTAATTTATGATTACGTAAATGAGAAAAACAAATGATAAGGATTCAGTGCAATTGACTGTGAATTGACAACAAGATAAATTGTCTGGCTGGCGATGATCTTGTGATTTAATGGTTCTAATTAGTTTGTCAGTATCAGCAGATTATTAACCAAGGATCGGACAGCAGTAAAGCAGGCAAAAGACAAATTTAATTAACTTAATATCCAACTTCTTAGTAAACGACACGACTAGTACGCCAACATGAAATGAAAATCGCATGACCGTCGTTTGAACAGCTTGTTTAGTTGTGAGAGACATCGGTATCTACTCAAAAACTGGGAGTAACCTCGCACATATTTTCACGAAAAATGCCTAGAATCCGCAACTTTTAGATATAAACAGCCGATATAAAAACAACACGGTCCTCTACCTCTTTTTATATACTTTTCAATAGTAATTGACCAACATTACATTGCATCGTGTTTAAATAGTCATTCAAAGCAATCCGGTTACGCGAGAATTTTCCACGAGATGTACGATAATGTAGTAATTACTGTATTCTAAAAACCTGATAGTAAAATTATGGACGTCTTCTAGACATATTGCAACTGGCATAAGCGAAAGCACATATTTATCTATGTGAAACTCTGGTATTCTTTACCAAATCGAATTTCTCTCTTCTTCAAGAATTACAAAAGACGCGTCGTAAAGTTTTGTAGTCTTTAAAGATATAAATTATGTACAAGTTAAAAGCATAAGTTTTCAGTATACGTGATACTAGTGATCGCTTCCATTCCAACAAACACGTGTCAACTGAAGCAGAAAATTACAGCGATACATCAAGGTCATTAATTTAGTGAAGATTTTTCCTCCTTGAATAAACAAAGTTGTTACGTTTGATTGAATATATAGGAAAATTTTAATTTTAAAGTTTATTTCCTCTGACTCACTACACTGAATAACTGAATTGAATACCCAAAACTTTAAATGATTGCACCACTCATTCATGAGCGTCGTGCTTTGTTTCAAAGCAAATCTTGTTCTTGTATCATTTCTTGTTGGATCATTTTTTTTCAAAACCTTCAATTGTATGAGGAAAAACAAGAAAATCTATTCCTATAAGAATAGTATTGGGTGGGTCGAAATTATAGTGGAAAACAACAGTCGATTGAGCTACAAAGCATATTCGAATTCGCATCTTACTGAACCGGTTTAAACGAAAAACAATTATTAATCAAAGATGCAGCATATTTTACCTTATTTACCATTAATCTCCTTCGTCTAAAACAAAACTAAATTTTACGTGTTATTCTTGTTTGTCATGGGATGATTTGTAGCAGTAAATTTTTTGTAAATATTTTGTATAATGTATTCATTGTTAGATATGAAGCAATATTTATATTGCAAATTCATCAATGTATACTGCTGCATTTCAACATCAGTAAAATGTTTCCCGTTTTTTTCATATGACTTGTGGATAAAGGGAAATAATAATTTGAATGTGTAAACAAATAATGCTTGCGGTACGACTATGGAGAGTTTTTCAAAAATTGAAACAGCAGACAAAAATCGTTAGGATCAAATAAATGATTGTAAAGCCTTCCGGGCTGCATTTCAAGCGTCTTCCGATACTCATGCTACTGCCGAATTCAAGCAATCAGATAAAATTAGGACTAAATTACGTCAAATATCTGTTTTCTGGAGCTACTAAATAAATTGTTACATAAACGAAACCGATGCAAAAACAGCAAAGCGTTTTGCATAATCACAGTTCATTAACCTTCTGGGGAATGATACTATCTTGCGAACGAGATGATACTAACATCCGTTCATTAAATACATTTGTGTGATGTATTAAAATTTGTTAATAAACTTTTACAACAGACACAGCCATTTCCTACGGTAGAGCGGCAGCCATCTTAATTTCCACATTGCCCCATTTGAACGATTTACCCTTAAAGCGATGTATGTGCACTCCAAACGCGATACATACTGTTAAAAACATTTAAAGATTCTTACCAAATAACCCATAAATCGAACGAACCCTCCAGTTGCGTTTTCTCAATTGGCTTACATATAAAATCTGATTCTGACAACATCGGTAATGAAAATTCGATTTAGCCAAATTGCGGGAAATTTAATATGTATTTTTTAGAGTTATCAAACCGTAGTGTAGATCGTCTGTTTTCGTTTATAATATATTTTTGGAATTCTACATAATACAATATATGCCAACGGAGGCTAGCAAAAATCCAAGAAAATATGCTTCAATCCTTTTTCATTAAGAATGTAAAAAAAATGAGAATAGATGCATCTTTAGGTAAATTTCTTTTCCAAATTTGATTAAAATCGCAAGCAAAAGTTATAAAACTCGTTAGAAAAGCAAGTAGATATTCTACCTATTTAAACAAGAAAAATACCCCTTTCTAAATTTATACTTACCTGAGTAACAAAATACAAACTTTCTCCTGTGTCTAAAGCTGTTTGATGTTTTGAAGAACTCCCATCTCCCTTCTGACAAAAACTTTCTTTTGAAAGCTCAACCTACGCTTATTTTCTCATTAATGCTTTTCTTAGGAATGAAAGCTTCAGCAAATTACATTGGCGAAGCAGCTAGAGAAAGCAATGAAGCCAGAGTGGAAGCAGTTACGAGTAGCTTTTGTTCGACCTTTGGCATTTTGATATTGTTCTTCGAGCTTTTGATTAGCTTTCACTTGTTTGCACACATTCAGCACACCTTTGAGTCAAATGTGTTGCAGATGTATATAAAAATGCTTTAAGCTATTTGTACAGAAAATATATATCTAAGTGAAAGAAAATTGAAAGGTTGAAATTCTCGGATTTCATTTCAATTTGATTTCAACATTGGCTTCCACCAGATCCCTGCCTTAACGATAAAAACCTGCATGCCTGGAGTATAAAGGCAATAATGATGAAACCAAATTTTCTTTCCATTTGTAAATTGAAATTTGATGAATACATTCTTTCATTACAAATGTTTCCAAAGATGAAAGAAACTTGAGTCCTGAATTCTGAAAAGAAAAGTCGTGTTTTTATAATTGTGTTTTGCCTTCTTTTCCAAAAGAACCGTGAGATCAAATTTCAACTTGTTAGTGCCTAAGGTATGGAATAACAAACTGCAGTCGTGGTGTAAACATACGCCGTTAGTAGTCATGATGAAGTCTATGAAACGTAAACGTAACTTCTGGCCTTGTGGGAGTCGTATTGAACATTTTTGGAAAAATCTGCGAAATTTTGATATCAGAATCATTAAACATACATAGCAAAATTGCGTGATTCATACATAGCAAATCTCATTACCCGTGTATTAATATGTGTAGTAATAATAATTGTTCTGTTAGAGCTCTTGAAAATAGCCTGTTCTGAAATTAACTGGTTCTGAAATAATCATGGTTACAGACACAGATGTGCAGACAGCAAGGATAAAAAAACGCATTTAGCATGTTACTGAGGTTACATCGCAAAACCTATCCTGTATGTATGTAAAAGGTTTCACTGATCAATTTTAATTGATGTTATGCAAACAACAAATAAATCAACATGATATTGAGGACAAGAGAAAAACACTGCAGAGAACAAAACTAATCTTGATTTACAATGAATCATGATCTCTCAAACTAAACACGTAACACAACTGATAACGTAGGTCGATTACATTGCCAACGAATTATTTTTTGACATTTTACCCTCGAGTTTATGCACTATCCTCTTTTTCGACGGTCGTCATGTAAAACATAACGGAGGAGTAAGCAATCAGTACAACTTTCAGAATCTAATTTTTTGAATAACTGCTCTGGGAAGCGTCCTAGAAGGTTGGGTCTTGAGAACAATCGACTCGGACGTCAATTTGCTATCTAACCATGTCTTTACCTTTTCCGTACTACCACCCCTTCTATCAGAAACATACATCTGCTCACTTTCCCAAAATCTTAAATGTTTCAAAACCGACTTTCAGAACTGTAGTACACGAAAATGAGTTTGTCATTCTGTATCACCATTTCATGGGCTTAATTTTGACGGTACCCACATGTCTGCATGATGAGTAGTTTTGACACAGTATGGCCAAACATGTAGCACTAAAAATCGGAAGGAAAATACTGAGACGGTGACCATGCCGAATAAACTGACAAAATATTAACAACACACTCATGATATCAAAAAACGAGACATTAATTTCCATGCACAGCTTCATAACGAAGCGATTCCACCAGGTTTCGTGTTTCTGGGACAAATAGTTTTCCTGAAACTTAATACACCAACTTGACAAAAAAATTTAATAGGGATATCCTGAGCCCTGTATTTTGTTTTCAGTTGCGGTTCGTTTTAAAAGATTTCAAGTTAATTTACTAATCTAAAACCGATGAACTATACCCAAAAGACTCTTACCAACATTTTGACACCCAATTTCAGCATTCCACGTTAAATACTTTTGACGCTGGTTATGTGAGTTTGAGTTTTGGGAGACAAAAAATTAATTTCCCTAGTGAGACTCGAACTCGTGCAAAAAGAAAATGAAACCCGACGTTGCCATATAGGCCACGCTCGCATAAATTAACCACTTAATGACTTATCTAATAGACAATTTAAAAAAGGTGAATGAAATTTTTGGAAACTGACTTTTCTCCCGTCTGGCAAGTTAGATGCATGCAGACGTATGCAGATTGCTTATTTATTTAAATTGACCATACTGTAAGTATCTGAGGTGCTCATTAAACAAGTATTTGAGGTGACAATAATGCAAGTATCTGAGGTGCTCATTATATAAGTATTTGAGGTGACAATAATGCAAGTATCTGAGGTGCTCATTAAACAAGTATTTGAGGTGACAATAATGCAAGTATCTGAGGTGCTCATTATATAAGCATTTGAGGTGACAATAATGCAAGTATCTGAGGTGCTCATTATATAAGCATTTGAGGTGACAATAATGCAAGTATCTGAAGTGCTCATTATACAAGTATTTGAGGTGACAATAATGCAAGTATCTCAGGTGCTCAATATACAAGTATTTGAGGTGACAATAATGCAAGCATCTGAGGTGCTCATTATACAAGTATTTGAGTTGACAATAATGCAAGTATCTGAGGTGCTCATTATACAAGTATTTGAGGTGACAATAATGCAAGCATCTGAGGTGCTCATTATACAAGTATTTGAGGTGACAATAATGCAAGGGTGCTCATTATACAGGT